>CAUYSK010092487.1:0-37211 GCA_963575035.1 Avahi laniger | reverse complement strand
GCCGAGGCTGGGCATTCTGCATGTGGTGTGGTTTTAGGGGGCAGTTTGGCCCTGGCCTAGCCAGGACTCATGGTCTCCAGACCAGATTCTATGTGATCTCCTCTGCTTGGGGTTTGTGTCCCATGGGGGTACAACGAGTTTGTGCAGGATTTCAATCTCCACCCTGGCCTGGATGGACGTCCTCTGTGCCGGATGGGGTAGGGTGAGCTGTGTCCAGGCCCCCGATCCTCGTAGGCCCTGGTCCCTGCCTCGGCAGCTGCCGTCTGGCTCCTGTGGTGAGCCCACGAGAGGTGGTGGGCAACTCCTGGGGGCTTCCAAACCAGCTGGCAGACGACACTCAGCCCTCGGCAGGCACGAGGCCCCAGCTCACGGGGCTCTGGGCTTTGCTCCCAGCAGCCACTTGCTTGGTGTTCCTTCTTCCTTGGTGACATCAGGCAATTGAGCAGGGGTGTTTGAGCTCTTAACAGCCTCACACACACATGTAAAGACACGTCCATTTATTAGGTTACAATATACATATAATAAAAAGCAGAGAGGCGGGGCACCGTGGCTCACGCCTGTAATCCCAGCACCTCGGGAGGTCGAGGCAGGAGGATCGCTCCAGCCAGGAGCTGAGGCTGTGGTGAGCTGTGATCGCAGCACCGCCCTCTAGCCTGGGCAACAGAGCCAGTAAAAAAAAAAGACCTTTTTATTTTTGAATTTTAAGGTTTAAAAACATTTGCATGAAGCTCATCAGAAACGTGGATTTTGAATGTATTTTCTCTCAGAAATGGCTTGCCTTTTCATTGTTCTCACTGGTGTCTTTTTAATATTTATAAAACCTGTTTATCAATTGTTTTCTTTTATATTAGTCATTTTCATGTCCTTTTAAAGACATAGTTGCCTACCCCGAGGTTGTGGAAGTTTCCTCAGTTTCCTTCTGGAAGCTTCACCCTCAATGTTGAGACAATCCATCTTTTTCTTTTCTTTTTTTTTTTTTGAGACACTGTCTCACTCTGTCACCCGGGCTAGAGTGCGTGGCATCACCAAAGCTCACAGCAACCTCAAACTCCTGGGCTCAAGCGATCCTCCTGCCTCAGCCTCCTGAGTAGCTGGGATTACAGACATGTGCCACCATGCTCGGCTAATTTTTTCTATATCTTTTTAGTTGTCCAGCTAATTTCTTTCTATTTTTAGTAGAGACGGGGTCTCGCTCTTCCTCAGGCTGGTCTCGAACTCCTGAGCTCAAACGATCCTCCCACCTCGGCCTCTCAGAGTGCTGGGATTACAGGCGTGAGCCACCGTGCCCGGTCCAGGACAATCCATCTTGAATTAACTTCTTTGTGCAGCGTGGGGTGGGAGCTGCGCTTCCCTCCTTTCGGTTGCTCCGGCACAGACGGTTTACAGACCAACTGGCCACACGTGTGGGTCTGCCCTGGCTGTCTTCTGTCCACCATCCCCATCAGGACACGTGCAGCCTGCTCGGTTGGGCACACGTTTGGATGGCCGGAGGAACAGCCTCCAGCTCCGCAGCCAGCCCCGGCACCTGCTGTGAGTAGCACATGGTCACTATTCATTTTCTTTTTACCTCGGTCCATCTCCCTCCACAGCAGCAGGTCCTGCGGGCACCGGGCATGGTCTGGGTGTTGCTGGGGTGGACTCCTCCGGAGGGGACAGGGCGGGATGCACAGTGAGGGGTGAGGCCCGGAGGCCAGGAGCATGAACTTGAACCTCTGGGCAGCTAGAGCCGGCCACAGTTCGGGTCCCCGGGAGGAGCAGGGAGGCTGGGAGGCCGGTAGGTCAGGGTGGAGAAGGCGCTGGCCTGGGGGTAGGGGGCGGGGGGCGGGCAGAGGAAGGCACAGCCTCCTTAAGTCCTCACTGACCAACCGACCAACCGTGCAACACCCCCGGGGTCTGAGTGCTCCAGGCAGGGTTCGGTTCGGGGTGGGGGTGAGAACCTCTGACGATGTAGGAAAAGCCAAACTGCGCTTTTGCTGACCTCTCGCGACACAGGTCACTTCCGACACCAGATGTGGCGGGGTTTCACTCCAACATCAAATCAACTAGTTGTGCTGCGGACACTAGCTGGCTCCTCCAATTCCATTCCGACACCATCTGCCTGGAGCCAGCGTCAGATCGCAGGGCTTGGTCCCACAGACTGTCCCCCACTCCCGATGCCAATGAAGCCCCAGGTGCTCCTGATGGGCTGGCTACATATCGGGGTTCCCATGACCCCCCTTGGCTGGTTAATTTGCTAGAGCCCCTCACAGAGCTCAGGGATCACTTACGTTTACTGGTTTATCATAAGGGATATCACAGAGGATGCAGGTGACAGCCACGTGGAAGGGCTGCGTAGGGCAGGTGTGGGGGGCTCCCCTGCCCCCCCTCGTGCGCCCCCTCCGGGGACCTCCTCGTGCTCAGCTCCTGCATGATCGATCACATCACCGGCCACTGGTGATGGACTTAACCTTCTCCCCTCCCCGGACGGTGGGGGCTGGGGCTGAAAGTCCCACTCTCTAACCTGCCTTGGTCTCTCCTGTGACCGGCTCCACCCTGAAGCTGCCTACGAGGAGCCGGCCACCAGCCAACTCATCAGCATACGAGGAGACACTTACTTCTTTGGTTACGCCAAGCATTTTAGGAGTCACATGCCAGGAAAGAGAACAAGGACCAAATATCACAGAACCCTTGGTGCAAAGATGCTATGGGCCCAGGACAGCCAGGAGGCCGCAGCGGCACAGACCCTTCCTGGGCCCCTGAAGGAAGGAGACGCAGCCCCCACACCTCTCTGAGGAGGCCTCAGGGCTGCCTCTCTCCCCCAGGCACAGCTGTGCGGATCAGGACTCCACCCACCTCCCACACAGATCCAATCACCCTCCACTCAGGGCGTGACCTTTTGGCCAGGTGGGAGGGTCCCTGGGCGGGTCCCTGGGAGGACTGGGAACAGGGTACTAAAGTTCAGCTTAGGTGGGTCACATCCAGAGGCTGTTGGTATCTGCCTGAGAGCACGGGACCCAGCATCATGGGTAAGCTGAGGCCCTGGGGACCTCCACGCTCACTGGGGTGCGGGGAGGGTGCTGGGGCTGGTCCCGCAGGGCGGGGGAATGGCAGGTGCAGGTGCAGACGCTCAGGGGCCCAGTGAGGACGTCCTGGTTTACCTGGGAGGAGACAGAGCTGAGGGTGAGTCAGGCACTATTTTGCTTACTTTGTAACTTGCTATGGTACTTTAAGCAAATTTACACAAAAGTTGCAAAAATGGTATTCGGGGCTTCCTTTCTATGTACTCTATCTAGATTCACCTGTTACTCACATTTGCCCCATTTGCTTTATTGCATAAAAACTTTTATTTCTGGAACCATCGATACCACATCATGCCCTGCCTGGTAGTGAGCCCACTCCAGCTCTCTCAGCCGCCTGGCAGGCGTCCCTCCTCTGTGCGCCCCCAGGCTGGGCGGTTCCTCAGCCTTTCCTCTTCTTTTACCTTTTATCTTTCCCGGTGAGGAGGGTTCTGAGGAGCGCAGGGCAGCTGTTCTGTAGAAGGTCCCCCCCCCCCACCGGGTCTGTGTGGTGTCTTCTGGCGACTGGGTTGAATCTTGCCTTCGGACAGAGACCACGGAGCTGCCATGTCCTCCTTGGGGCCCTGTGTCCGGGGGCTTGTGGCCTCTGTTCTATCCTGAGATGTGGGTGTCTGGAGTCCAGGGAAGGGGCTGGGCCCGGTGACAAAGGGCCGTCAGCATCCGCATGATCAGGTGCCCACAGGACGCCGTGGAAAGGGGCCGCGACTCGCGCTCGACGGGGGCACTTTTCGTTTCTGTTTGAGCAACGAAGACTCACACTCGGTACCGAAAACCGCAGGTGTGAAAGGACGAGAAGACAGCAAGTCCCCCTCCTGTCCCAGCCGCGCAGTCTACTTCTGTTTCTGTAACAGATTTTTGTACTTCACGTATGTTTTTGTTCTTGCTTTGCTGCGCTCCTCGATTTCCTTCTTCGGCAAGGACAAATTCCCATTTCAGAACACTTGAATTGGCTTCTTTTTAATGGCCTCAGAATAAGCATTTCATGGCAGGGGTGGGGGGAGACTGCCGGCAGACCCCCAGGGGCACGGGGGCGTCCAGGTCTGTTGTGAGTAGAAAGGAGGCTGCAGCCGGTGGTGGCTCATGCCTGTAATCCTGCACTTTGGGGGGCCGAGGCGGGAGGATCGCTTGAGGTCAAGGAGTTTGAGACCAGCCTGGGCAACAGCCGGTCTCTACAACAACAGTAAAGAGAAAGGCTGCTATGAGCCTCGAACACGCACAGACCTCGTCTGTCTTCACGCGCGATTGAAGGACGTGGGCCCTGCACTTCTGGGGGCCGAGTGCGGGGCAGGGTCAGCTCTTGCTCGTCGGAGAGGTAGAATGTTATCCTGTGGTTCTGATGTTCTTGTCCTCAGAATGAGGTTGAACATTTCTCTACACTTGGAGCAATTCCTATTTTTTGGTGGGAGGGCGTCAAATGATCCTTTACTGAAACACTTTCCTTTGTGCTTTTACCTGGATGGGCAGCCATGTCCCCTGTGATGCCACGAGGGGGGCGGCCATCAGCACTGCAGCCCGCAGAGGGGCAGCCCCCCGGCTCTTTTCAGTGGTTCCAGAGAGTTCTCTGGCTAAAGATCTGTCTGGCAACGTTGACACTCTCATCAAAAGTGATACTTCCGTTGTGTGTAGTGTTTTTCTGTTTCTTTCTGTCCTTTGGTGGTTCCTTGGGTTTTGATGATCAGGGCAGAGGCAGAAGGTTCCACTTCAGTCTGGGCCTGTCTGTTCTGAGTAGTCAGTTTCACTGTAAACTCAGACCTTCCAGTCACCGGTTGCCTTGGTGTGTCACCACCGACCTATTTTGGAGATGGACCCAGGGGGCCGATCTTGGGGGCCAGGGCAGGTGTGGCACCGACTCGGCCACCCGGGCACCTCGGGCGCACGACCTTGATATTGTTGGCAGCTTGGTGGAGGTGGCTGGTGTCGGCTTAACCCAGATTCGGGACCAAAGAAAGTTGCCTTTTGGCCTCCTCCAAGCCGAAAACCAAAAGTATTTCTATTTGTTTGTAAAATATTGCTTCACAGCCTTTGCCTATTTTTCTTTTGGAATCTTTTTCTAATTTATTGGATCTTTAAGATATATATTGAAGAAATCAGACTTTAAGCTATGATATGAGCTGTGCCTTTTTTTCAGTTAGTATTTGGCTCTTGACTGTATTGATGGTGTTTTTCTCCTCCATATAAACTCGTTTTATTTTTGTGTGTTGGAAGGTGTCAGTGGTGTGCTCGGAGATGTTCAACAACTGGTTTTCCGAGGAGGGAAAACAATGCCCTGCCTGCCAGCGTGTGTTGGTCTGCGTCACTCCTGTGCCCCTCACAGCTGAGCAGGGCAGTCCTTGAGCTCTGAGCAAGAGCCCTTTGCTGCTCAGCCCTGCTGGGTGGGTCCCTCTTAGAAAGGCCTTTCCCAGGCCAGGGTTACTCATAAACAGCACATTCTACCTGGTTTCTCTGAGTACCTCTGTGTTTGAGCAGTTCCCTTTTTTCTTCTGTTTTTTCTGCACGGGCTCTGCCATTCTGTGCGGTTGATCAGTTCTTCCTGTGTAAATCTTTGACAGCCTGCCATTTAATTTTTGTGTTAGGTGCTGGGTGGGGACCTTCCGCTTTTGTTTCAAGATGATACCCAGTTCTCAGGAAACCTGCTGCGTGAGCCACTGTCCCCCGGGGTCTGAAATGCTGTCGCCGTGCCCCCCACCCATATGCACCCCAGTCTATTCCTGGACTCTCTGTCCTGCTCCAGATCCGCGTCCCCGGTGCCTCACGCTGCTCCCGTAGCTGTGCCGCGTGTCTTAGCGTCCAGGCACCCTCAAACCCACCAGAGGCCTTTTAAATCGTTTTCCTGCCTGTTCCATCGTTTATCTCACGCTTTGCAAATGAACTGCCAAGTCGCTGAGCACCGGGCCTCCAATTCCTCTCGGCGTTTCGCTGAGATCGCATCAATTCCCAGGAAGGTTTAGGAAGAACTGACATCGCGGTGTGATGTGAAGTCCCCTGTCCAAGACACCAAGAGTGGTGTCTCTCAGCAACATTTTGCAAAGTTTTGCATATTTTTAAAGTGCTCCCTGGGTCTCTTGTTGCTGTTTTTGTGGACTCTGTTTGTGCAGAGGCTCCTGGTGTGACCATGTGACTGTCAGTGGCATTCCCAGTCCGAGGTGGCTTAAAGGGGACACATCCCGAGACCCCTGCCAACAGGGTGCCTCGGGGTGCGGACGAGCTGTTGCTGGAGGGAGGTGTGAGGCAGTGGTTGTCTGCTGCTGTGTAGCAAACCACGCACAGCCACAAACACCCCTTATCCCCCAGTGGGGGATGGCAGGGTGGCTGGTCCAGGCTGGGGGCTCCCCTGAGCTTGCAGTCTGTTGGCTGGGGCTGTCGTTGGCAGGAGGCCACAGGGGCGCTGGAGGGTCCCCCCAGAGCCAGGATAAGGGCCCCCGCTGGGCAGGGGTCCCCAGGGCTGGGCAGGGGTCCCGGCTTTGTGGCTAGCCAGCGCTCAGCCTGCTCAGCCAGTTCAGCCTTCGGGGCCGCAGTGCCTCAACTTAAGCGGGACTGACGGTGGCTGCCCCAGCGAGGGTGGGAGGCTCGCGCGGGACCACCGTGGGCCTGCCCTCCAGCACCGGGAATGGCCTCACTCCGCCAGGCTCTGGCGCAGTCCCGACTCCGGGTTGTTAAGGTGTCGGATGTGCCGGTCTGGCCGCCTCCCCCAGGCAGCCTTCCCGGGGTGGCGTCCCGTGCACCCCTCGGGCCCCGGGGTGGGGGGGTCGGCCCGGGCTCGCTCGCCCGCGGTTCCCGAAGGCGTCCGCGGGCCCGGGGTCTCCCCTCTGCTCGGCGGGAGCTCGCGGGCGGGGCGGGGGCGTGTCGCCGGGCGGGGCGGGTGGGCAGTGAGGTAATTTCCGCGATCGGCGGCGGAGGCTGAGCCGCCCGGGGCAGAATCGAAACTGATCGCGGAATCGAAAGTGATCGCGGGGCGGCGGAGGGTGAGCGCGGCCGGCGGCGGTCTCCGGGCCGGGGTCTCCGGGCGGGGGTCTCCGGGCCGGGTCGGGGCAGGCGGCGGGGGGAGGTCCGCGTGCCGGGGACCCGCCGCCCAGCCCCAGTCGGGAGGCAGCGCAGCCCGCGGGGAACGTGGGGGTCTCGCGCCGAAACTTTGTCCCTGCCGCTGCGGCCGCGGGCTTTGGAGTCAGCTCGGGCGACTCTCGGGACCGTGGACTGTTTCCTGGTGCGGCGCGGTGGGTTCGCAGAGGGGTTGCGCTTTCTGCCTCTCCTAACGTTTCCCCTGAAAGTCCCTTTAGACCCAGCCAGCAGTTTGCAGGGCGCTGTCCCCTGGCCCACCTCAGCTGGGGTGGGGACCCCGAGTCCCCACTTCCCCTTGGCACCCCTGGCGGGAGCGCTGACCCAGACACCCCCTGTCCAGGGCCCTCTGCAAGGCTGTGCCCCCGCCTGGGGCGCCCTCTGCCCAGGCCAGGCTGGGGGACTCTGTTTCTAGGAGCCAGCGGTCATTTCACAGAGAGGGGGTGCTATGTCTTTGGAAGTTAGGGGGCTTGGGCCTAAGGGGCCTTTGGGTGCACAGGACCCTGCAGGGAGTTCTGCTCTGGGGAGCTGCTGGTCATAGGGGCTCTGCCTTCCTCCCGGGCTCCAGAGGCCCCACAGCAGCGGCTTTGGTAGCCCTTGGGCGGGGCCTGGAGACCCTTGAGGAGGTTGGGGCTGGGGTCAGGTCAGTGGGCCCGGACTCCCTGGACAGGCTCAGGCTGCTGGCCACGGCCAGTCCTTTGGGCGTCAGGTTGGGCTGGGGGAGGATCACGTGTCTGAGCCCTCTGGGGGAGGGTGCCTCTGGTCTCAGCCTGCCCTTGTTCCTCCTGTCCCAGACTTCACACCTCTGGGCAGTCCCAGTGGACCAGCTGAGCTCAGCAGCCTCAGACCCCATCCCGAAGATCCAGGCCAGCGTCGGAGATGGAGGCCCCAGGGTCCTATCCATCGCCTGCCAGCCCCACCGCCAGCAAGGGGCCATCCCTGGCCAGGCTGTACGCCCAGGTGGACCTGTATCTAGGCTGCTCCCGCTGCACGCAGCGCCTCAACGAGAGCACATACATCCTGCGCCGGGTGGAGCACAGCTGCCCCCGCGAGATCCTGCTGGCCCGCTTCAAGCAAACCACCAAGAGCAAGATCTGGCGCAAGGTGGGTCGCCGGCCCAGCTTCCCAAGGCCTTCCCGCTACGAAGTCTGTCACTACTACAGCCCAGGGCTCGGCTGCCGGCGCCACCGGAACCAGTGCACCTTCGCACGCAGCCGCGAGGAGGCCCTGGTCTGGACCTTCGAGCGGGAGCACAACCTCCGGCGCCTGTGGCTGAAGGCAGCGGTGCAGGGTGAAGGGGCCCAGGGCGGGTCAGGTGGGCCAGGCAGGGTGGCCGACGCTATCCGAGAGGAGTTTGGCGGCCACTTCGAGCTGCTCTGCTCCCTCTGCTTCCGGCACAGCCCCCAACGCATCCGCCCTGTGGACCCCGAGGGGCCGTGCCCCGAGCACGGAGCTTGCCCCTCACTCCTGACCCACGTGAGCACCGAGGGCCACCGCAAGCAGCAGTTCGTGGAGGTGCGACCACAGCCCCAGTACGGCCAGCCGCTAGCCTACTGCATGTTCGTGGGGCGTGGGCGTCCCTGCCGGCACGGGGCGTCCCGCTGCCAGTATGCGCACAGTGCCGTGGAAATGGCTGTGTGGGAGGCTGAGCTGCTGAACAGCCTCAAGCGGGAGGACCTGCTGACTCCTGCGGCCCTGCGGGAAGGGGGCACAGCCCCACGCAGCCAGCTCCCCGGGGCCCGGCTGTACTGCCACGCCTGCCAGCTTACCTGCCACTCTCAGGAGGCTTTCGAGAACCACTGCTCCTCCTGGGAGCACACACACATGGTGGCCCTCGACCCGGCCGTGCCCTGGGAGCACCGCCGCCCACCCATGGGGCTCTCCAAGTTCGAGCTCTGCCCAGAGTAAGGGTGCTTGGGGTGGGAGTTTAGGGTGGGGGAGCTTAGGGTGGGGGATGAGCTGCCAAGGCCAGAGCCAGGGGCCCTTATGTTCACGGGGCCTAGGGCCTCCCGGGACCTGGGTAAAGAAGGTCCGTTGCTGGGCCCTGGACAGGGCAGGCGAAGTCCCTGCTCTCTGCCACCTGCTGGCCTGGAGCCTATTCCTGCTCCCCCCACACAGGCCAATATTGGGCCATGGGGGTCCCAGCCTTTGCGCCTGCCATGGTGGCTGCACCTGTGTGAGGCCCTGCTAACTCCTGTCCCCAGGCCTGACCTCTGTGAGTACGGGGATGTCTGCACCAAAGCACACTCGGCACAGGAGCTGCAGGAGTGGGTCCAGAGGGTGCAAGCTGCGGAGCTGCGGGAGCAGGCAGCCTGGCGGGATGGGCTGGTGCCCTACCAGGTGCGGCTGCTGGCCGAGTACCAGGGTGGCGGCGGCGAGACCTTGGTGGTAAGTGGGACTCTGTGGGCAGGTGTGGGTGGGGTCCGGGGCAGGTGTGGGGTCTGGGGCAGGTGCGGGGCGGGGTCTGGGGCAGCCCTGCTGAGGGCCAGGCTCCCTGTGCAGCTGGCCGAGACCGTCGAGGGCGTGTCCGTCTCCTGCAACCAGCCGCTGGTGCATCGGGCCCGGGAGAAGAAGACCCAGCACAGCTGGGTGTTCACCATCCGCTCGGAGGTGAGGGGTTAACGCAGCTCCTGCAGCCTTGGGCCAGCAAGGCGCCCCAGCCCTGGGGTGGGGGGGCAGCGGGGGTGAAGACCACACGGTGGGCCGACGTGGGGAGCTGTGGTCTGGGCCAACACCCAGGCACCGCCTCTCAGTGTCCGTGTGGCCTGGAGCAGGGCCCCAGTCTCTCTGCCTCAGTTTCCTCACCTGCACACAGGGTGACTGAGATGTGGACGGGGTTCGCCATGTCTGGGCCTAGGGAGTGAGGGACAGCCCCAGGGCCTCAGGCAGGTTCTGTGACCCCCATTTTGCAGAGGTCGAGAGAGTCTCAGTGGCCTGCCTGGGTCACACACCAGCTAGTGGCAGAGCCAGGACCCAAGCCCCACGCTTCGGTTGCACCGTCCTGGCGGCGTCTTGGGAGCGGAGGGGTGCTGGGGCCCCCCTCACCGTGGCTGTCCTCCCCAGGCCCCCCTGTTGCACGTGGCCCTGCTCAAGCAGGAGCCGGGAGCAGACTTCTCCCTGCAGGCGCCCGGACTCCCGCCGGGCCAGCTCTACGCACGGGGGGAGCGCTTCCTGGAGCCCAGGTCCCCGACCGACTTCCGGGTGGGAGTGAGTGTGCAGACCACCTCCTTCGGCACCTTTAAGCAGTGGGTGGTCTTTGACTTCGGCCGCCGGCCGGTGCTGCTCCAAAAGCTGGAGCTGGAGCTGGGCCAGGTGCATTGCCCGGGGCTCCGGGGAGGAACGGTGCCCGGCCACTCGGAGGAGCTGGAGCGCTGGCACCCTGGCAACCGCCACGTGGTGCCTGGTGTGGAGCAGACGGCTGAGCAGACCGCGCTGATGGCCAAGTACAAGGTGCCCGCCCAGGCTCTGGAGTCCACGCGCAGCAGCCCTGCCCCGGGCCCCCCATCTCAGGCCAACTATCGGCAGAGGATGCACCAGTTCCTCTATGAGGAGGAGGCGGCTCAGCAGCGGCTCGTCGCCAAGTGAGTGTGGCCTGTGGGTGGGCAGGCGTGGCCGGGAGTCGGGACTTGGAGCTGGGCCTGGCGGCTGTGGCCCCGTGGGCTGACCCGGGTCCTCCTGCCAGGTTGTCCCTTCGGGCCCAGGTGTCCCTGAAGACAGCGCTGCAGACGCCAGCCCTGGGCATGCTCCTCGCGCCGCCCGGAGCACTCTACGCCGAAGTCCCCATCCCCGCCTCCCTGACGCCCGACACAGAGCAGGGCTTCCTGCTGGGCCGGGCGGTCAGCACGGCCCTCGTGGCCCCAGTGCCTGCGCCCAACAGCACGGTGTTCGAGGTGCGGCTAGAGCGGCGGGCCAGGTCAGAGCAGGCGCTCTGGCTACTCCTGCCGGCCCACTGCTGCGAGGCCCTGGGGCTGCAGCCTGAGGCCAGCCCCGTCCTGGAGGTGCAGTTCCAGATCGACCCGCTGGCCTTCTGCCTGTGGCACGAGGCAGTGGACGCGCTGCCCGAGGAGCGCCTGGTGGTGCCCGACTTGCCGGCCTGCGCCCTGCCGTGCCCGCGGCCCGCCCCGCCCTCCCTGCGCGGCAACTGCAAGCAGAAGCTGGCCATGGCACTCATTGCGGGCAGCGGCCCGGGGGACGGGCGGCCCGTGTCCCCGCTACTCATCTATGGCCCCTTTGGCACCGGCAAGACCTACACGCTGGCTATGGCCTCCCTGCAGGTGCTCCGGCAGCCGCGCACCAGGGTGCTCATCTGCACGCACACCAACAGGTGGGCCCAGCCGCCGGGCCGGGCACGCCGGGCAGCAGTTCCAGTCCCCTGACCCTTGCAGGGACTCTCCCCACAGGGGTCGGCCTGGGCTTCACCAGGCGGGAATCCCCTGGGGTAAGCCTGCTGTTCGGGCGAGGGCCGAGGGGCCTGAGCAGAGGCTAGGACCAAGGAGAGAGCCTCGGGGCAGATGCGGCTTGGCCGGCCCAGCACTGTCTATGGCCAGGCTTGTTTCTGATTTTTACAGAAACAGGTGTCCCCTCTGGCCAGCGTGGTCTCCTCACTCCCCCAACACCCCTGCCCAGCGGGAGGAAGAGCCCAGGACGGCAGCCACGTGCTCCGGGCTGGTTCGGGGGGAGCCTGGTCTCTGCAGTGTCTGAGGGGCTGGTAGGGCGAGGCTGTGCCCGGGGCCCGCAGCCCTTCCCTGGCCTCTGCCCTTGACCCTGCTCCAAGCAGCGGGCGCCGGCTGTATCTGCTCACCTGGCCGCTTCTGGGGGCTGTGCTCAAGCTCAGCTTCAGCCTCTGGTCACACCGGGCTGCCTCAGGCCGTGTCCTTATTTCCAATCCACATGGGCAGCTCCTTCGCCTCCTCCGGGGAGCCCTCCTTGACCACCTGGCTCTCTGCTGTTGCCCTGTCCTCATTGGCGTTGACCTTCCTTATTTTTCATGTGTACCTGTCCCCTCCGCTGGCCTTGAGCTGCGGGGCCAGGACCCACGTTTGTCTACCTGATCAGGGTCCCTGGGATCCAGGCTGGTTGGGCGCACGGTAGGAGCCTCGGCTGACCCCCCAAGGCCCTAGCGAGCAGCCATGCTCTTCCCCACAGCGCTGCCGACATCTACGTGCAGGAGTATTTCCACGGCTACGTCAGGGGCGGCCACCCCGAGGTGGCTCCACTGCGGGTGATGTACGCGGACCGCCCCCTGCGCCAGACAGACCCGACCACGCTGCGCTACTGCTGCCTGACGCAGGACCGCCGGTCCTTCCGCCCGCCTACGGAGGCGGAGCTTGCGCGGCACCGCCTGGTGGTCACCACCACCTCCCAGGCCCGTGAGCTCAGGGTGCCGGCCGGCTTCTTCTCCCACATCCTCATCGACGAGGCCGCCCAGATGGTGGAGTGTGAGGCCCTGACCCCGCTGCGCTACGCCGCCCCCGGCACCCGCGTGGTGCTGGCGGGCGACCACATGCAGGTCGCGCCCAAGCTGTTCAGTGTGGCCAGGGCCAGGGCGGCCGAGCACACGCTGTTGTACCGCCTCTTCCTGCACTACCAGCAGGAGAAGCACGAGGTCGCGCGGCAGAGCCGCGTTGTCTTCCACGAGAATTACCGCTCCACAGAAGCCATCGTGAGGTTCGTCTCCCGCCACTTCTACCTGTCCAAGGGCAGCCCCATTCACGCCAGTGGCAAGGTCCCGTGCCACCCCCGCCACCACCCACTCGTGTTCTGCCACGTGGCGGGCAGCCCCGAGCGGGACATGTCGAGGACGTCCTGGCTGAACCTGGCGGAGATCATCCAGGTCGTGGAAAAGGTGCAGGACGTCTACGACACCTGGCCCAGCTGCTGGGGCGGCCGGGAGCAGAGATACATCTGCGTCGTCTCCCACGGCGCCCAGGTGAGCTGGCCCCTCTGACCACCCCAGCCTCGGTTTCCCCATCTGTAGGGGGCTCAGTCCCTGGGGCGTTTGGGGCTGGGGTGGCGGCCCCCTCCTTGCCAGCGCAGGGCAGGCGCCCGCTGCCCCGGCCCGTGTCGCCTGCAGGTCGGCGCACTGAGGCAGGAACTCCGGAGGAGGAACCTGGGCGAGGTGTCCGTGGGTAGCTTTGAGATCCTGCCAGGTGGGCGACCGGGGGCCGGGCAGTGGGGGTGCCTCGTCCCCTCCCGGCACCCTGCCTGACCCACGTCCCTCGCAGGGCGGGAGTTCCGTGTCGTGGTGCTGAGCACCGTGCACAACCGCGACAGCCTGCTGGGCCCTGGGGCGCCGGCCGCGGACTTCTTCACAGACGCCCGTGTGCTCAACACGGTCCTGACCCGCGCCCAGTCCCAGCTGGTGGCTGTGGGCGACGCCGTGGCCCTCTGCTCCTTCGGGGCCTGCAGCAAGCTGTGGAAGAGCTTCATCCGTGAGTGCGTGGAGCGGCGCAGCGTCTGCCCCCAGGGCCTGTCGCTGGAGCAGATCGAGCAGGGCGTGGCCTGGGGGCAGCGCTGTGCCCTCAGGGTGGAGGGGGCCGGGGCCGCTGTGCCCAGCAACGGCATTCTGGAGGGGCCTGTGGGGGGCCCGGTCGTGGAGTGCACGGCTGCCGCTGCAGTCCCAGCAAGAGCGGAAGTCGGGGACCAGGCCTCGTGCGCCATGGCCCGTGGCATCACGGCCGTGAGGAGTCCCACTGTGGAGGAGGCAGCCCCAGCGCAGACAGCTGTCAGGACGGCTGCACCGGCAGGAGGCGCGGCGCCAGAGAACGCGGCAGCAGGAGCGCCCGCCGCAGAGGGCGGGGAGTCTGAGGATCCCGAGGACACCGAGTCTGACTTCTGGCCGTCGGACGGGGAGCTCAACGCTGATGACTCCATCTTGCAGGAGCTGCTGGACGAGAGCCGGAAGGTGACGGTGACCGTCGGGGAAGACGGACTGCTGGACACCGTCGCCAGGCCCGCGAGCCCGCGCCAGACCCGTCACTGCACGAACCTGCCCTCGGCAGTTCTGCTCAAGCTGCTGGTCAGGGAGCCCAAGCTGTACCGCCGCTGCGCCTTCCTGCCGGAGACCTTCGAGCGGGCGTCTGCCGTGCCGCTGGACAGTGAGGCTTCCGGCGCGATCCAGCTCAGGGGCCGCCGGAACTGCGGCATGGCCTTCAGTGGCGATGAGGTGCTGGTGAAGGTCCTCCCCAGGGCCGCTAGCGACGAAGGCCTTGCGGAGCGGCTGCAGGGCCGTGTGGTGGGTGTGCTGAAGAGGCGGCGGCAGGACCTGGCGTTCGTGTGCCGCGTGGACGAGTGGGACCCCCGCATCATGGTCCCCATCAACGGCTCCGTGACCAAGATCTTCGTGGCTGAGCTGAAGGACCCGCTGCAGGTGCCTGTCTACCACCTGCACCAGGGCCGGGTGCAGCGCGTGGGCCAAGAGAGGCTCACGCCTGAGGCCCGGCGCGGCCGGCTCTTCTGGGTCCGCATTGTCCTGTGGCGGACCTGCTTCTACTACCCGCTGGGCGTTGTCCTTGAGGTGCTGCCCGAGGCTACCAGCTGGGACCGGGGTCTCCGCATCCTGGACCTGGAGTATGACCTGAGGGCGCCCTCGCCGGACCCAGCTGCCGTCACCAAGGTGCTACAGAAACACCGGGTGGAGCTCGGCAGCGTTGGTGGCCGGCGGGAGGACTGCCGCTGCTTCCTGACCTTCACGGTGGACCCCCAGGACGCCTGCAACCTGGATGATGCCCTCAGCGTCCGGGACCTGGGCCCCAGCTACGAGGTGGCCGTGCACATCACGGACGTGGCCAGCCTCTTGCCCAGGGACGGGGCGCTCGACGTGGAGGCCCGCAGGCGGGGCACGGCGTTCTACGCGCCTGGCCGGGAGCCGGTCCCCATGCTGCCGGCCAGCCTCTGCCAGGACGCGCTCAGCCTCCTGCCGGGCCAGGACCGCCCGGCCCTGTCACTCTTCCTCACCATGGAGAAGGGCAGCGGCCAGCTCAGGGGCCTGCGCTTTGCACTCTCTGTGGTCTGCTCCGACCGGCAGCTGAGCTACGAGGAGGCCGAGCGGGTGATCCGGGAGCATGTGGGCGCCGGCCGAGAGCTGCCGGCCCACCTGGACTCTGTGGAAGCCTGCGTGGTGGCCGCGTTCCACTTCTCCCGCTTGCTGCGCCAGCGCCGCCTGCAGGGCGCCTGTCTCTACGAGCAGCTGGACGAGGACAGCGCCCTGGGTTTCCGCGCAGCCCACCTCATGGTCAAGGAGTACATGATCCAGTTCAACAGCCTCGCGGCAGAATTCCTGGTGGGCAGCGAGCGCACGCGCACGGTCACGCCGCTGCGCTGGCAGCCCGCGCCCAGCAGCCACCAGCTGAAGGCCGTGTGCGAGAAGCACGGGCCGCTCGTGCCCCTGTCGCTGCACCTCAGCCACCACCTGCGCTGTGGCCGCCCCGCACCGCAGCTGCAGCTCCTGGCCTCCCTCTGGAAGCAGGTCCAGTGCGCCGCCCGCAGCCGGGACTACGAGCAGATGGCGGACTTAATCGCCACGGATGACATGCACCCCTCACTGGCGCCCGCGGGCCTCGACTTCCGAAAGGCCCTGGGCCGCTCCGTCTTTGGCTGCTCCGGCCAGGACGCGCAGCTGCAGGCTGGACACTACATGCTGCAGGTGGACCGCTACACCTGGGCCACCTCGCCCATCCGCAGGTACTTGGACGTGGTGCTGCAGCGGCAGATTCTGTTGGCGCTGGGCCATGGGGGCGCCGCATACTCGGCGAAGGACATCGACAGGCTCTGCCTGGACTTCGGCCGGCAGCTCGCGCAGGCGCAGAGCTACCAGCGCCGGGCCCAGGGCCTGCACCTGGCCGTGCAGCTCAAGGCACAGCCTCTCCATAAGCTGGGCTTCGTGGTGGACGTGGACGGCGGCGGCCGCGGCTTCAAGCTGCTCTTCCCCACCCACCGGGAGACGCTGCCCGACCCCTGCCCCGTCCTCTACCGCGCCCTGCAGCTGGCCGAGCCGCCCCGGGACCCCGCGGGCCAGCCAGGCCTGCGGCTCCTGTGGCGGCGCCGCGTCTACTCCGTGCAGGGCTCCAAGCCGGCCTTCCCGACGCCTGGCGCCCTGCACAACCCACACACCCGGACCGTCAGCGCGGCCGTGTGGAAGCGGCTGCTGGCGCTGGTGGGGGAGCGGCGCTGGCTGGAGGCGGCCGCCCTCATCCGGGAGCAGGGGGAGGAGGCCTCGCCGGGGCGGGAGCTGGTGCAGGTGCAGCGGAGCCGCTGCGGCCACTTCCTGGAGGTGGCCCAGGAGCTGGGCAGCGGGGACACACTGCAGGTGCAGCTCGGTGCCAGCCTGCAGCGCGGCTTCCTGGCGCCCACCCTGCAGCTGTGGGCCGTGGTGCCTGGCCTCAGCCTCTGCCTGGAGCACGTGGAACGGCCCGGGGACTGCTTCTTGGGCCACGCACAGCGGGCGCCCCAGGACCGGTACCGAGACGTGGACGAGTACGCCTGTGTGTGGCAGCCGTTCTGCGCCCTGGAGTCGGTCACCAGCGCGGTTGCCGAGAACAGCTCCATCACGCTGCAGCACCTGCAGCTTTCCTGGGACGCAGAGCGGACGCCACAGGGGCAGCTGCAGGGCACCTTCCACCTAGAGGCCTCCTTTCTCCGGGAGAACTGCATCGATGTCGACCTCAGCCACTGCTACCTCTGCATCCGGCTGGAAGGGCTGCGTGCACCGCCCGGCCCCCCAGCCCCCGGGCCCAGCGGCCTCGGCCCCCTCCTGAGCGTGGACCCCGGCACATACACCTGGGTGGCCCATGGGCTGACCAAGGACGGTGACCAGGAGGGCCAGGCGGCCGGGCGGGAAGCCCCCGGACAGGTGCATTTCTTCATTCACCACATGGCCATGGAGAAGGTTCCAGAAGACGTGCTTAGGCCGGGCACCCAGTTCACCGTCGAGGTGCTGCCCAAGCAGCTTCCCGATCTGTGAGTGGTGGGGTGGGAAGGGCTCCCAGGATCTCCTGTCCAGGGGTAGCGCCCCATGGGGCGCAGCCCTCCCTGCGAGTGCGCGGTTCCAGCGTCTGTCTCCACCCAGCCGCAAGGAAGAAGCTGTTCACAGACTGGCGAGAGCGTCCTCGCTGGTCACCAGCATTGCCCTGGGGCGGCCCATCCTGCAGGCCCAACACCTGCCCCGCCAGCAGCCCCTCCACAAAGGTAGGCCTACTTCACCCCCACCTGCCCCGCCCCACCCTGCACCCCTGCTCAGGGCGGCCTGTCCCCACGCCACCCCTCAGCAGCCACCAGCAGGTTCCTGGCGCGACAGACCTTCGACATCCCTGGAGGCCGCCACAAGCTGAATGCCAGCCAGAATGGGGCCGTCAGGGAGGCCCTGAGGAAGCCATTTGCAGTCATCCAGGGTCCACCAGGTGGGCGCTGGGGGGCGGTGTGGACAGGGCCCTGGGGTGGAGGATGGGGCTTTGCTCACTGTTCTTGGGTCACAGGTACAGGGAAGACGGTCGTGGGCCTCCACGTCATCTACTGGTTCCACAAGTCCAACCAGGAGCAGGGGCAGCCCGGTGGTGCCCCCAGTGGGAAGAGGCAGCCCGGAGGCCCCTGCATCCTGTACTGCGGCCCCTCCAACAAGTCGGTGGACGTGCTGGCAGGTGTGTGTGGGGCGCCGCGGGGCTGGGGGCGCCGCGCAGGCCAGGCAGGCACTCAGCCCCCGACTCCCGTAGGGATGCTCCTGAGCAGGGCGGAGCTGAGGCCCCTCCGCGTGTACAGCGAGCAGGCGGAGGCCAGCGAGTTCCCGGTGCCTGGCGTGGGCAGCAGGGCCCTGCCCAAGAAGGCCCCTCGGGAGGGGCGGCCGAACCCAGCCCTCAGGTGCGGCTGCCCGCGCTCCCGCTAGTGCTCTCACCTGGCGGGACGCCCCCTCCCCCGGCGGTCCTGGCCCTGCCACAGGCGGGGCTCACAGACCCTCTACCCTCAGGAGCATCACCCTGCATCACCGGATCCGACAGGCCTCCAACCCATACGCGCCCGCCGTCAGGGCCTTTGACGCCCGGCTGCAGAAAGGGGAGGTCTTCTCCAGGGAGGACCTCGTCGTGTGAGTGGCCCGGGCCGGGGCGGGAGCTGCCTGCCGGCATGGGGCATCTGGCTGACGCAGGCAGTGTTCCCGCCACAGGTACAAGAGGGTCTTGGGGAGGGCTCGCAGGTTCGAGCTGGACCAGCACGTGGTCATTCTCTGCACGTGCTCCTGTGCGGCCGCCGCCAGCCTCAGGAGCCTGGACGTCCGGCAGATCCTGGTGGACGAGGCGGGCATGGCCACCGAGCCCGAGACCCTCATCCCCCTGGTGCACTTCCCGCAGGCAGCGAAGGTGAGGGTCGGCACCTGGCGTCCAGGGGGCAGCTCCCTGCCCAGGTGCCGCCGTGCAGAGCCGACTGGTGATGGCTGCTGTCCCCCAGGTGGTTCTTCTTGGGGACCACAAGCAGCTGCGGCCCGTGGTCAGGAACGAGCGGCTACAGAACTTGGCGCTGGACCGGTCCCTCTTCGAGCGCTACCACAGGGATGCCTACATGCTAGACACGCAATATCGCATGGTGAGTCCCGGCCCACGCAGGGCCACGCCTGGCCTGCCGACAGGGCCCCTCACCCGCACATCCTTGGCCCACAGCACGCCGGCATCTGTGCCTTCCCCTCCGTGGAGTTCTACCAGGGGAAGCTGAAGACCTGGCAGGGCCTGAGGCGGCCACCCAGTGTCCTGGGCCACGCTGGCAAGGAGAGCTGCCCTGTCATCTTTGGCCACGTGCAGGGCCACGAGCAGAGCCTGCTGGTGTCCACAGATGAAGGGAATGAAAACTCCAAGGCCAACCTGGAGGAGGTGGCAGCGGTGGTGAGTGTCAGTGAGACCCTCCCTGGAGTCCTGTGGGTGGGGAGGGGGCTTCCTGGAGGAGAGGGCAGAGGGGAGGGACCAGGGAAGGGGCTTCCTGGAGGAGGGGCCCAGGGAGGGCTTCCTGGAGGAGGGGGCAGAGGAGCTGAGGGAACAAGTGAGGCTCCCATGACCAGGGCAGCAGAGGCACCAGGTTCATCTTCATCCCAGGTCTCCATCACCAAGCAGCTGACCCTGGGGAGGATGGTAGAGCCCAGGGACGTTGCCGTCCTCACCCCCTACAACGCGCAGGCCTCGGAGATCCGCAAGGGCTTCCTGCGGGAGGGCGTGAGTGGCGTGACGGTGTCCTCCATCACCAAGAGCCAGGGTGAGGCTGGCGTGGGGCAGACGCATGTGGGCGGGGGGCAGCAGCGGCAGGGCCTCACCTCCCCTCCCCGCAGGGAGCGAATGGCGCTACGTGCTGGTGAGCACTGTCCGCACCTGCGCCAGGAGTGACCTGGACCAGCAGCCCACTAAGGCCTGGCTCAAGAAGTTCCTGGGATTCGTCGTGGACCCCAACCAAGTGAACGTGGCCGTCACCCGGGCCCAGGAGGGGCTCTGCCTGATCGGTGAGCTGCGGCTGGCTCCCCCTGGGTGGGGATGGGCCAGGGGCTGGGGGGCTGGGGGTGGGCACAGCAGCCTCCTCTGACCTCCCCTCAGGCGACCATCTCCTCCTGCGCTGCTGCCCGCTCTGGCGGCACCTCTTGGACTTCTGCGAGGCCCAGCAGAGCCTGGTGCCCGCCAAACAGGTGCGGGTCCGGAGGAGGCCGGCGCTGTCTTCCTGAGGAGCCCGCTGCCTTGGGTGTTGGGATGCAGAGGGCGAGGCCCAGTGACTCTGCCGCCGGCCTGGGGGTCCACTCGGCAGATTGCCACGTGCCCTGGTGGCCACTGCCTCGGCCTACCTGCCCTGGCCGGGGCCTGCTGGCCTGTGCTGTGCTACAAAGGCCACGGCACAGTCGTGGCCTGTGCCGGGGCAGGAAACAGGCTGGGCATGACCTACCTCTAGGGCATGACCTTGGGAGGAAAGAGAAGGGCTTAGAGGGTCCATCCCCTGCCTGCTGTGCCGCTATTCCGGGGCATTCGGGCACAGGGAAGCCCCTTAGGGGCTGAGAGGGGCCTCGTTGGGACGGCGTGAAGAGGTTCTGCTGTCACTGGGACATTCCGGGGCCAGGAAGGAAACTGCACTTTGGTCTTTGGACACCGCCCGTGGAGTTGGGCTTGATTTTCTATTTTGAAATAAACTAAAGCCAGTGATTCACTGGCACAGGGACTTGGCCCCGACCGGGACAGGGAAGCCTGTCTGGTGCTGGGACCTGGCCCTGTGTCCCTTGGGAGCTGCTCACCAGGCAGAGGGCAGACCAGAACCAGATGCCCACACCAGCCACGCCGGGCCCTGCAGCCGTGCAGTGCACTGTGGGCGGGGGGCGGGGGCTGGCAGCCGCTCGGGTGTATCTGTTTCCAGCTCTCTGGAGGACTCCTGCGGCCCCGCAGACTCCCGCCTGGAGCTCGGCCCCACCTCTGCACCAGGTCGCTCCCTGCTCTCACCCAGTGCAGTTCTGGGCTCATGCGGCCTGTGCCACCTACGCCTGGGGGCCTCTGCCTGTGACCTCACTGCAGCCCATGGGGAGACTCTCTTGGTGTTTTCCACAAACCCAGTTTCTACATTCCAACTTTTGTATCTCAGACCCTGGACTATGTGATTGCATATTAATTTCATCATAAAGACCATCCTGAAAGCTCTTCCCACTTCTGGGAGTTTTGAGATCTGATGGGGAAGGGGCCCATCCTGCCTGGGGAGTGGCCGTGGGTCCTGGACTCCGGAGCACGTGGGGGACGGCCCCTGTTTTGTGGCCGGTGGCTCTGGCTGTGGAGGCTGAGGGGGCATCTGCCAGGAGCTGGGGGGCAGTTCTGGGTGTTAGGGGCCAGCCCAGTGCGCTCCGTCCCCAGGTACCTCACACCCTCCAGGCCGACTTGGGACTGGGGTTCTGTCAGCATTTGGCTGGTTGGTGGCTGGGTCCCCAGTGGCTCCCAGGCCCGGCTGCTGCTGGAGATGCAGGGGGGCGCCCGGCCTGTGACCCTGCACAGGCCCAGCCGCGGAGGGGCTGCAGCATCACCGTGGGGAACAGGGATCCCCACAGGCCTCCTGTCCCGGGCACTTGGGGAGGGAGGACACCTGCTGCCTTGAAGAGCGCTTCTCTGCAGAACGTGGAGGGCTGTTCTGGAAATCACGCAGGGCCTCTAGGCGAGGGGTGGGGGGTTCTGGGAGGAAGGGACGTTAGCAGGGTCTGGACCAGCGGTGGGAGGGTAATGGGGGGCAGTGGTCAGAGCACGGGGTGGCGGCAGCCCCCACCCAGGCTGCCCCTCTCCGTGGGGTTGGTGCCGTTTCTGAGGAGCACGAGGATTCTGCCCCGGACCCCGGGGTGGCCCTGTCCTGCGGGACATCCAGGAGTGATTCCCATAGCCCCATGCCAGAGTGCCAGCTTGACTCCAGGAGGGCAGGGAGCCCACAGCCACAGGACACACACCACAAGCTGGGGGGAGCCAGGCCTTTCTCACCAACCACCCCACCATCACAGAGGCTCCCTGTCCCTGCCTGCCCTGCACCCCCATACCCGGTTGTCCCAGAGCAGGTCCCAGTGACTGCCTCGGTGTGCGTAGTGGGGGATGGAAGTGGCGTCTGTGTGCTGGGTGCAAGGTGCTGCCCTCCCGACCTGGACGTGGCCATGCGTCCACACCATCAGGCCGGACAGCGTCTGGGGCAGCCGGCTGTTGGCTCCGCTGGGGGTCACATGACCAGGTTGGAGGCTCCCAGGCAATGGTGGGGCTGGGGGTCAGGGGCTGGAGGGACGGCCTCCCGAAAAGCAGCCTCAGCACTGGCCAGTAGGACCACCTCAAGATGGGGTGCCCATGAACTTCAGCTTTTCTTGAGGAGAAGGTAAGACTTTTATCCTTTATTTTAAAAATAAAATATTCTCTTGCCAAGGCCTTGGTCTTGGGCACTCTGGCTCCAAGGAAGCTGGGGGTGCCAGCGCCAGGGCTGTGATTGTCCAGACAGGACCTAGGAGAGCCAGTCCCCAGGAAGCCCCTGCCTGGGAAGTGGGTCAAGAAAGCCAGAGTTGGGCTGACATGGGGGGACGGGCCTGAGCCCCCATGGGGCAGCTCTCACCACTGGAGCCGGCGCTCCTCGCTCCAGGGTCAGCTGTCCCGGAAGGTCCGGCCTGCGTTGTTCCTGGAAGACGGCAGGCGCTAAGGGGTGGAGCCGGGAAGAACACACGGCCACTGCTGCCTGTCAAACGTTAAGTAGGTCGCTCCTCTTTATTAGTGGATAAATACTAGAAAATCATCTCTCGGAAGGTGCGGTCAGGGGCGGGCCAGGCTTGCCCAGCCAACAGAGGGCGGGCCCTTCGGGAGGCACTGGCTTGGTCTGCAGGGTGAGGCTGTCCCGCCAGGGCTCATACACCAGCGTGTAGCTCTCTGCCCTCTTGATGGTGAACTTGTAGGAGCGGCTGGGCAGCAGGTTTCGGATGTCGAAGGAGCAGGCAGCCACTGGGATGATGCCGCGCTGTGCGCACTCCTGCTGCGTCCGTGGGTCCAGCAGCTTGAAGCGCAACTCGAACGGCTCTGGCGCTGGTGGTGGGACAGTGACGAACCAGCGCAGACTGACCCAGTCCTGGTGGGCCACCGACTCCTTCCGGTCGAACATGACGGGCATCTTCGTGCTCAACATGAGCCGGATGTGTGGGATCTTGGTGGCGCCGACATCGGACACGAGGCGGTGCTTGACATGCAGGCGTCCTGGCACCATCATGGCCAGGAAGTTGTCCATGATGGCCGACAGGTCTGCCAGCCGCTGCTCCACGCGCCCCCAGCCCGCCAGGAAGGGCCACGGGTCTGGTGACTCGAGCAGGGCGTCCAGCTCGGCGCGGCCACGGTCCAGTTGCTCCAGCAGGTCCCCAAGCAGCAGGAGCTGGATCTTGGTCTGCGCTGTGCCCACCTTCTTCATGCGCTGGAACTTCCAGGGGTCGATGAGCTGGAACATGGTGTTGGGCAGCACCAGCGGGTTCTGGTCGCCCAGGGCCAGGTGCTTGGGGAGCACCTCAATGTAGTAGGAGCACTTCCTGAGCAGCTGCACGCGGGCATGATGGCGCTTGAGCAGGTGGGGGCTCAGGTCCGTGGTCAGGAACTCCTGCAGCGCTGTGCGCCGGCCCATGTAGGTCCTCCAAGCCTCCGGCTCCAGCAGCTGCTGGTCCTCGGCCTCCTCGGCCTCCTCCTGGTCCAGAAAGGGCTGGTGACTGCCCAGCTTCATCTCATCCAGGCCCAAGCCTGTCGCCTGGAAGCTCATTGTCTGGGAGCTGGGGGTGGAGGGGTAGGCATGAGCCACCGCAGCTGGGCTGCCCCGCCACCCTCCCAGGGGCATACTCAGGACAGGGTTTTGGTGGGTCTGGGAAGCGTCAGGCCCCCTGCCCCACACTGGGCCTTCTGTTCTTCCCTCTGGGGCATGTCTCCGGGAAAGAGGCTGCCTGGAGGGCCGGCTGAGGGCAAGCTGTGGTTTGGACAAAAGTGCATGTTGAGGGCCAAGGAGCCTCTTCCAGGGGCCAGTGGCCATCTTCAGTGACGAGACAGGGTGGGGCTAGGACAGTGGCCCCTGGGGCCAGAATAGCCGGGGCAGAAATCCCAGCCACTGACCAGCATGTGGCCTGGCCAGGGCCTCAGTTCCTCTTCTGAAATGGGGCGCTGGTGTCCCTCGGGGCTGTGGAGAGGATTCAGTGTGACCCCAAGGGGCAGGGACCCCCTTGGGGACACTGGTGGACTGTCCTTCCTGGGTTCTCCCAGGGTACTCTCCACAGCTCACCATGTGGCTGCACAGAGGGCAGCGCTGGGAGCAGTGAGCGCACCAGCACCTGTTTACCGAGCCCGCGGCACACCTGGGGCCTGGCGACGCGCTCACTGGCTCACAAGGGGGGAGATTCTGTCACCCCACCTCACAGACGGGCGCCTGGGGCTGAGAGTCCGGCGCTTGCTCTTCCTTTGGGGTTCGAGCCCAGCTGGAGCCCCAGAGCCTGACCCCTCCCTGGACCTCTGAGCTCTGGGCCTTGGCGTGAGGGGCTGGGTGCAGCCAGGGCCCCAGGCTCCCTGGAGAACAGGCCAGCATCCCGGGCCACCATCCCTGCTCCCAGCTACTCTCCAGGTGAGGCAGCCCCCAGTGCTGGGCCACGGCATCCCCTGGAGAGTCCAGGTTGTCACAGCAAAGGTGGTTGGCTGGATAAATTGCAAGTGAGAACTGCCACTGCCAAAAGGCTGACACTTGACCTTCTTGGGGCGGGGCCAGCAGAGAGCGTCTGGGGGGAGGAGCAAGCTGAGACCAGGCCCCAGGACCCCCAGCCAAGTCCTGCTCCGGCTGGAGGCTGGGCGGGCTTCACCTGGGCAGCCTGGCCTCTGCTGCTGCTCTGGGACTGTCCAGTGGCCGCCAGCCGCCCGCTTGGAAAACTGCAGAGGGGCTGTTTGTGAGCCAGCGGAAGGTGGCTCTGAGCCCCGGTTGTGGCTCTGAGACCCCCTCTCCACCACGCTCCCCTCGCCCGGAGCCCCTAGCCCTCCTCTCCCAGTCCGGGGCGCCCCGCCGGCCCCCCACTTGCCCTGTCTCCCGGAGCGGAGCCGAGGCCACTGCCCGGTGCCACCTGGCGAGCGCCTCGAAGGCCAGGGGGTTTCCATGGCGACCGCGGGCCACTGTGACGGCGGGGTGGGGGTGGGGAGCCCACGGCGTCAGGGTGAGAGGAGACTCCGCCCCCTGTCGCGCCTCCGCCCTGGGAGGGGCCGCGGAAACCGGGGTCCCCTGCGCTGGAGGGGCGGGAGCACGCGCGCGTTGCCCCAGGACCGGCCGCGGACTCCCGGGTCCCCAGCCCGGCCCCGCCCGCCGCTCGCAGCACGGGGGAACCGTTGGCGGAGAGACCCGCGCCCCACTTGGGGCCACCGTGGGCCGCCGGTCCGCGGGCCAGGCTGGAAGTGGGTTCCATGAAAGCGGGGAGCCGAGACTGGCGACCGTCCTGCGCCCACAGCCCTCCCCTCACTCACCTCTGCCCCCGCCCAGTTAGGATGTGAGCTCATGGGGGTGTCAGGCAGAGCAGGGGAGGGGCTGTCTGGGGGGGTTGCCCTGTGTTGCTCCAGGTGGAGGTGGTGGGGAAGGGGTGTGCACGACTTTCAGGGGTGCCGAGAACCACCCAGGAGGAGGTGGTGAAACCAGCTCTGGCACAGAGCAAGGGGCGAGGTGCCTGGAGGAGGAAGGTGGGGGCGGGCTGGATGAAGAGCACTGATTTGGGGGTTGGCTGGGTGGAGGGGCGGAGACATGCCAGGGCAGAGGCCCAGCGGGGGCTGAGGGTTTGATGGGGCCACAACCAGGACTGAGGAGGGCCCGGTCCAGGCTGGGTGGGGTGCAGGGTCAGGTGGGTGCAGAATGGGATGGGATGCAGGGTGGGGTGCACAGTCGGGTGGGTGCAGGGGTCAGAGTGGGGTTCAGGGTCAGAGTCGGGTACAGTGCAGGGTGGGGTGTTAGGTGAGGTGGCAGCCTCTGTGGAGTGCTCCCTACCAAGCTTTCCCCATGGGGCAGTCCTCTCTGGCCTGGCCCCTCTCTCTATATGTATGTATCTGTATCTTTTTCTTCTTTCTTGGGAAAATAAACTTTGACTTGTGTATTTGCTAAACTTTGAGAATTCTTTCTCCCGCGGCAGATGACTTCGTAGCTAACAGGCATAAGGTTCAGGCCCTTCCAGGCAGCCCGGTCAGCACCTGTGAGTGCAGCTGTCTGAGCCCCGCCCAGCAGGGGTCTCCCTTGCACAGAGCCTGGCAAGGTCGGCCACTTGCCCGGTCGTCCCGCTGTGCCAGCCAGGAGGGCAGCTCCCTCCGACAGGGCCCGTGAGGACCAGTGCGTCTGTGTCGCTCACACTGAACTGAACTTCCCGGCAGGCTGGCTTCCTAGTTCATTCATATCCCCGAGCGGGGGACCAGATGTCCTGGCCGCAGTGGCCTTTGGGTGTCTCTTGGCCATCGGGTGGTGCAGAAGCCACGTGACACCATCATCTGTGCCTCTGCCTTGGCTCTGTGTGCCTGGCCCACCCTGAGCCTCCCGCAGCCCAAAGCCTCATTTCACAGTGCGAAACTGGGGCACCAGACAAGCCCCTCCCCTGCCTTGCTCTGCGTCTGGGCTCCCACACTGGGGCCTCTGCCTTACACGGGGGTCTCAGGATGTTAACAGAAGATTTGGGCAACATGGAAGTAACCAGGCAGTTTTCCACACAACCCCCACGTGGTGCTTGGCAGCTGCGCTGGTGCTGAGCAGCGGCCACTACCCTCCCGCCCCACTTCTCTGGGGGTGGCTGCCAGGCTGGTGGTGCCCTCATGCTCCCCACTGTCCTCGGGTCGCCACGCGCCTGGCCTGGCAGGGCAGGGCCACCCCTGTGGCTGGCCTGGGCAGAGGGAGGAAGAGGTTGCCAGTCCCGCCAGCCCCGCCCCACTTGTCTGCCCACCTGCCGGAAGCAGGCGGGAGCCTCTGGAGTGACTGCGGGGGTGGTGTCACCTGTCACCCCACCTGCACGTGTGGGTAGGGACGCCGTGCAGGGAGCTTGCTGACCACACCCGGCCATCCCACCGGCCGTTCCAGTTTCTCCCCGAAGTCCCAGCTGCTCCCAGGGCTGCCACACTCAGCCTCTGCCCGGGCAGGGCCTGCAGCCTGGCGTGGTGACCAGGCCGGCCAGAGCGCCCCCGTCGGCAGCTGGACGCCTGCAGGGCATGGAGCCCTTCCTCAGGAAGCGGCTGACCTTTCTGTCCTTCTTCTGGGACAAGGTCTGGCCTGCGGGTGAGCCGGATGGCAGCATCTCTGGGCTTTCGGATCCCGCTGCCGATGCAGGGCCAGAGCCCCTCGCCGCTGTGGAGCCCTGTGGTCCCCCAGCGCCGGGTGCACAGCTCTATCGCGTGCTGCACGACTTCACGGCACGGAGCGTGGAGGAGCTGAGTGTCAGCTGCGGGGAGCGGCTCTACGCCCTCAGGGAGGAGGGGCCCTACATCTTTGCCCACAGGCTCTCAGGCGGGCACAGTGCCGGGCTCGTGCCCATCACCTGTGTCGCCAAGGCCACCCCAGAGACGCTCACAGACCAACCGTGAGTACCATGGCCTCAGAGCCCAGAGCCTGCCACCCCCGGGCGGGGAGATGGGCATCACGCGTTCACGTCCATTCGTTCTTCTGCACACGGGCAGTGGCGTGGTGCCCAGGTGCGGCTACAACTGAGCAGCCAGGTGCAGCCTGCGCTGCTGGGAGGGGGCAGGTCTGAAGACCGAGGAGCTGCTCGGGCCAGGCCCCCAGCAGGCGTCACCCGGGCCCTCCTGCCCTCACACAGGGCGTCCGGTGTTCACTGCATGGGCTCTGCTTGCAGGTCAGGGGCTGGGGGCAGCGCCGGGTGGGAGAGAGCTCGTGCTCTGGGAGCTCCCAGGGCGGGCAAGTGAGCACGGGACTCAGATGCCGCGAGTGCTGAGAGGGGTGAGGTGTCCGCCTGCCCCTGCCGCGTCCACACTCACCCGACCGCCCGCGCTGGGCCCAGGTGTGGGCAGGCGTGGCCTGGCCTGCGACTGCTCCCCACGGGCTTGTTTGGTGAGTGGCACAGATGGGGCCCACGGCTGGAGCTTGCCAGGGGCTCCTCAGAGGTGTGTGGTGGTGGACACAACACAGGGCGGAAACACCTGACCCAGATCCTGGCATGTGACCCCACCTGCCTCCCCCCAGCACAGTGATCAGCCCAGATTCCTGGCTGCTGCGGTCCCCACTATCCAGACAGGCCCGGTCCTGGCCCAGGGGGGACCCTCGGGCAGAGGCACCTCCTCCAGCAGCAGCCGCCAAGAGGCATTGTGCCCAGGAAGCGCTGGTCCAGCAAAGCCAGGTCTGGCTGCCCAGTGGGGCTGCCCTGGGCAGCTGCCCTGGTCCCATGCCCAGCGGGACCAGGCCTGACCCCTGGGCCTGCCTCTGCAGTCCCACATTGAGCTGCGGCATCTCCAGGGCTCCTCTGGCCTCCTGGGGGCCCGGGGCACCCACACATTCTCCTGGGGGGTTGCCTGGGGTGGGCAAAGCTGGGCTCCAGCCCTTGCCCCACGGCTGCCCGGCTTGCTCTGAGCAGCAAGCAGGGCCGAGCAGCCGTTCTGGGGTCGGGGGGCTCACAGTCACCCCAGCGTGTAGCTCCTGGAGGCTGGGCCAGGCAGGATTGGGAGCTAATGACCGCCTGGCGGGCCGACTACACTCACGGTGTCATTAGCCTGGTGTATGGCCCACGCCCCAGGGAGAGGCCCTGAGGCACATCCCCTATAGCTCAGGGGGTGCACAGGGGCCCAGCCCACATCCCCCCAGGCCCTTTGGGGCTGGGAGGGGACCCTGGAGCCCCTTCATACATGAGAAGCTGTCATCTCCGCACGGCAGGCCCCAGAAGGCAGAGGCCCCGGCTGCAGGAGGTGCTCAGTGGACAGAGCATGGCAACCTCGTGGGCTGCACCTCCTGCACCTCAGCGTCCCCTGAGCCTGCTGCCCCACAGGTCTCGCCTCGGGAGACCATGTCCCCCTGGTGACCCAGTCCAGGTCTGGCCACGCCCTCGACGCTGCCCCTCGTCCAGCTGCTACAGCCTCTGCTCCCGGGCCTGGGCCTCTCACGTGCTGTGGCCTCCCCTCTCCCGCAGCGCAGCTGGCCTGTGGCCCCTGGCTCCCCTCCTGCCAGGCCCTGTTCCAGCGCCCTGGCCCCCACTCAGGCGGCACAGCGTGCCCAACCCGTCCCCCTGCCCGTGTGCAGATTCACCGAGTCCGGCATCGGCTCCCGGGTTGCCCTCCTGGTCCCGCTTCTGTGAGGTGCAGAGCCATCCCCATGCCCCGGCTCACTGTGCCCCCATCGCGTGGACTAGGGGGCAGGCCTCACTCTCTGGGTCCGCGGAAGGTCCCAGAAGTGGCAGGCCCCAGGAGGAAGCTGAGTCAGGTGTGGAGCCCTGGCCTAGGTCTTGGGAAGCGGCCCACCCGATGCTGGGCCGGGAGCTTTGCAGGTCCTGCCAAGGATGTCTCCGGAGCCCAGGGAGGAATGGGGCTGGGAGCCGCCGTGGCCCACACTTGGGCGTGGGCTCCTTGTGTCCTGGAGCCCGAGGCCTGGTGCCTGGAGCTCTTGCCTCTTGTGCACCCAGCGTCCTAGAGGCAGCCTCTGTGCAGACAGAGGGGACAGAGGGCCGGGGTCTTAGAACAGCTGTGCCGGGCACGGCCCTTCGGAGGGGACTCGAGGTGCTTTCGATCTCCCCGTGGCGCCCCTAGCCTCCCCCAGCCAAGCTCAGGTCTCTGGAACCTTCCAGCTGCTCTGGGACTGAGCCCCGCTGTGGTCACCCCCACTGGACACTTGCCTAAGGCAGGTGGGCCATGCCAAGCCAGATGCTGCCTGTGGTCCTCTGTGGCCACCGCAGCCGCTCCTCAGGGCCGGGCTCCCTTTGGGGGTCTGGAGGCTCGGCCACGACTCGGGTCTGGCAGGTCGTCCTGTGGCCGAGGCTGGGGCTGGCAGTACTTTTCTAGGCAGGAAACGGGGTCACTCGCAGCAGGGCTAACTGGCCTGTGGCCTGGGTGAGGAACAGTGTCACCTGTGGGAGCAGGTGGCCGAGTCAGCTCCGCTGGCCCCAGCCCTGCCCTCCAGCCCCTAGGCCTCTCTGGCGGCCGAGGCAGCGCAGACCCCAGCCCCAGCCCTGGGCGCACCTCCTCCCCGCGAGGTGGGGGCAGCTGGGGTCGGCCAGGAGCCAGCACAGCGCAGGGCACTGGGGTCTCCCAGCTGAGATGCCTGTGGTCTGGTAGCGGTCACGGGGCTCCCGGGCCTGCAAGCTGACCCCACGCCCTCTGTTCACAGCTGGTTCTTTGGTGGCACCAGCCGGACACAGGCCCAGCAGATGCTCCTCTCCCCCGACAACGCGCCCGGGGCCTTCTTGGTCCGGCCCAGCGAGAGCAGTCTGGGGGGCTACTCACTGTCAGGTACGCAGGGCCCTGCTGTCCCCCAAGGGTGCACACTCAGCCCCGCCCAGGCCTGAAGGAGACATACGGGTCACTTCCTGCACTTGCCCACTCACTCATTCATTAATCCACTCGTTTGTTCACTCATCCACTCATTCATTCATCCACTCAGTCACTTATTCATCTACTCATTCCGTCACTCCTCCACCCACCCACTCATTCATTCACCCCTTCATCACTCATTCATTCACTCGTCCACTCATTCATTCACTCATTCATTTACTGATTTATTTATTCATTCATTCACTCATCCATTTATCCATTTACCACCACTTGCCTTTTCATTCTTTCATCCATGCATTCATTTATTCACATATTCTTTCATTTATTTACTACTCGTTTGTTTATTCATTCATTCGTATATTGACTCACTTGTTCATTTACTTATTTCATTTGTTCATTTGTTTACTCATTCACTCATTCACTTCTTCCTTCCTTCACTTATTCCTTCACTCATTCATCCAGCAAGTATCTGTTAAGTGCCTGCTGCATGCACTTTGTTGACAGAAAAGCTCCTCCAGCTGCCCCCTGGCCAGCGGCTGTGCACTCTGTCCTCCCCCACGCGGCTTTGTCGTCCCCAAGTCCCCAGGCCCCATCTGAGCCAGGCCCCGGCAGGGTGTGGTGGGCATCTGCTGTGGTGGAGGTCGGGCCACTGCAGCCAGTGTGGTCTCCATCCCTGCACCCTCCCTAGTCCGGGCCCAGGCCAAAGTCTGCCACTACCGCATCTCCACGGCAGCCGATGGCAGCCTCTACCTGCAGAAGGGCCGGCTCTTCCCCAGCCTGGAGGCGCTGCTCACCTACTACAAGGCCAACTGGAAGCTGATCCAGCATCCACTGCTGCAGCCCTGCGTGCTCCAGGTGGGCCCTGTGCCTGCGCCCCGCTGCCCGCCCGTCCTGGAGTCCCCCCCAGGTGGTGGACAAGCTCCCGGAGGGCCCTGCCCAGGGTCAGGGCTGCTCCCCGCAGGTGGTTCATCTCGGTCCCTGAGGCTGGTGGAGGAACATGCAGATTCCTGGGGGGCTGGGATCGGGAGAGGAGACGTGCAGGGTGCGCCCAGCTCTGCAGGGGAGCAGCGCCCACAGCTGCCCCAGGCCCCAGGTGGAAGCTGTGGGAGGAGACACCAATCCCACGATGCCGCACCTGGCTGAAGCCGCTGGGACTGTCCCAGACAAGCCATCCTGCTGAGGGGCCAGGGCAGCAATCTGGTTCCTCTGGTCCCACGATGGCAGCCTGGCAGGGGCAGTAATTAACGTTTGTGGACGGATGTCTGGCTTGGGCCAAGGTGCCACTTAGGGCTCCAAAGCAATTAACTCCTGCTGCACTGGGCAGGGCTGCCCTGCCGGCACCCTGCGAGCGTGGGCAGGGGTGGGGGCCCGAGGCACTGGGAGGGCAGGGCACTGACCGCCCCTCCCCGCAGAAGCCCCCGGAGCAGGACGAATGGGAGAGGCCACGCTCGGAGTTCGCCCTCCGGAGGAAGCTAGGCAAAGGCTACTTCGGGGAGGTGTGGGAAGGCCTGTGGCGGGGCTCCATGCCCGTGGCCGTCAAGGTCATCAGATCAGGTGAGGCCACCACTCTCGGCCCCCCCCCCCCCCCGAGTCCCGGGCAGCAATGCAGGCAGCCTGGGCGGTCCTGGAGCTAGGCCCTCTCCTGTAGCCGACGTGAAGCTTGCTGACCTTGCCAAGGAGATCGAGACGCTGAAGAGCCTGAGGCACGAGCGGCTCATCCGGCTGCACGCGGTGTGCTCCGCCGGGGAGCCCGTGTACATCGTCACCGAGCTCATGCGCAAGGGGAACCTGCAGGCCTTCCTGGGCAGTGAGTACCCCCCCCACCCCGTCCCACAGTAGAGCCCCAGGGCCTTAAAGGTGAAGCAGGAGGCTTTGGAGTGCAGGAGGCCCAGCTGGGGGATGGGCAGCCGGGGTCTGGGCCAGGCCTGGGCTTTGCTGAGGGGCCATCGGAGCCCTGTGGGTCCAGGGCTGGGGCTGGAGTCCAGGCGGAGGGTGCAGCTGTCTGGCCACCAGCCGCTGTCCAGTGGGACCGTGGACCCAGCCTGCACCCAGGCCCCACCCCGCCCCGGCCCATCTCTGCCCTGGTTTCCGACAGGGGCCTGGGCCGCGTGCTGAGCAGTGGCTGCCCTGCGGGGTCGCTGGGGCGAGTGACCCACTTCCTGAATTGCCCAGTGCCCAGCGCAGCTTCCCGGACGGAGCTGTCCTCACCCAGCTTAGAGATGAGGAGACGCTGAGGGATGACGTAACGTGGCAGATGCCCCCATGCGGCCCCTGCCCTGCCATGTGAGGCCCTGAGCCCCCTCCCCTGCAGGCCCCGAGGGCCAGGCCCTGAGCCCGCCCCTGCTGTTGAGCTTCGCCAGCCAGGTGGCCGAGGGCATGAGCTACCTGGAGCAGCAGCGCATTGTGCACCGGGACCTGGCCGCCAGGAACGTGCTCGTGGACGACAGCCTTGCCTGCAAGGTGGCCGACTTCGGCCTGGCCCGGCTGCTCAAAGTAGGCAGGGGGCTCCGGGCGCCCCCCTCGGGCCGGAGTGGGCAGTGGGGAGGCCACGGCTCCACCTGCCCCACTGCTGGCCTCCCCACCCCAGGATGACGTCTACTCCCCGAGCAGCGGCTCCAAGATCCCCATCAAATGGACGGCGCCCGAGGCGGCCACTTACCGCGTCTTCTCCCAGAAGTCGGATGTCTGGTCCTTCGGCGTCCTGCTGTATGAGGTCTTTACCTACGGCCAGTGTCCCTACGAGGGTGCGTCCCCAGGCCTCAGAGCTGCCCCTGGGGCTGCAGGGTCCAGCTGGGGGCGGGCAAGACGCGGAGGTGGGGCTGGGGGGGTCCCCGCAGCAACAGCCCCTCTCGCACGCCCTCCCCAGGAATGACCAACCACGAGACACTGCAGCAGATCATGCGAGGGTACCGTCTGCCGCGTCCGGCCGCCTGCCCGGCCGAGGTCTACGTGCTCATGCTGGAGTGCTGGAGGGGCAGCCCAGAGGAGCGGCCCGCCTTCGCGGCGCTGCAGGAGAAGCTGCGTGCCCTCCACCGGTGCCTCCCTCTTGCCCCGACATGACGGGGCCCGGACACCTCCTGGGCTGTGGCAGGAGGTCCCCCCAGGACAGCATGTCCAGGAAGCCAGATAGCCGGGAACAAGACGCCTCTGGCTGTGGGCCTCAGCCAAGGACAAGAGGCAGACAGGCACCCAGATGGTGGAAGGGCCGACGTCCTCTGCCCAAGCAGCACAGAAAGGTCAGGTGGAGCCTTGGGGAGTTGTCAGGCAGAGGAGCCTGGGGTCCAGCGTGGTCCCTCCTTGCCCGAGCCTGCCGCTCCGGACCCCCGGCCCCTTCCAGTGTCAAGAGCTGGGGCCAATTTTCCCCCAAGCCCTACGTCAGGTCTGTTGAAGAGGCTGGTGCTAGGTTCCCAGGCTGTGCATGCGCGGGGCAGCCCCTAGGCACTCTGCTGCCGGTGTGCAAACCCGTGCACGCATATACACGGTGCTCAATAAATACATACCGCCCGACTCAGACATGCACAGGCATGTGTCACACACAGCTAAGCCCCCCAAACCCAGACCCAGGTGCTGAGGCTGAGGGGCTCCCAGCAGCTAGAACAGGTAGGAGGGAACTGGTCCCGTGTGGCCGGGCGCCGCCCCAGGTCACGGTGGTACAGAGAGTGGGGGCCCCTGGGGCCTTGGCAGGGGCTGCATGAGAAGAATCTCAATCCCCGGGGCCCATGTGGAGCAGACAGGCTGGGACTGACGTGGGAGAGGTTCGGCCAGGCACAGGGGTCTGCGAGCCGTCCCTGAGGCTGTTTCCAGGGCATCAGGATGGGCAGTGGCCAGGGCAGTCTCCTGGCTGGGCAGAGTTGGGGGGCGGAGGGGTGGATGCAGTGGTGTGCTGGCAACGCATAACAACAGGCTCTCTGGGGAAAGTGCGCTGACGGCAGAGTCTGCTTCGCAGGTATAAACCCACCAGGCTCCGGAGGCCTGTGGGGACAGAGAGTGCAGAAATGAGCTCAGGCCAGACTTGGTTCAGCGTCCCTTAGAGGGGCCAGAGCTCAGGGTCAGCGCTGCCCGCACTGAGCCAGTTAGCGCCTCACCACTGGCCACAGGCCCCACAGGCAGGTAGGGAAGAGGCCGCTCGGGCACCGGGGCAGAGTGGCACAGCAGTCGGGAGTGGCGGGAACGGCCCACCCCGGCCTGGCAGAAGCTCAGGCACAGAGCTGTGGGGGACGGAGGTTCTTGGAGCCCTGCAGTGGGTGGGGGCAGCAGGGTCTGAGCCTCTGGGGCTGTGGCCAGTAGGGCCATGCCCCTGCCTCGGCCTCACCCCTGACCTCCCATCCGTCCTGGGAGGGCCCAGAAGGTGGGGCCTTAAGCTGGCGTCTGAACAAGGCTGCCACGCGTGGGGGCTGGATGGGATCGGCCAGGGCACGGAGCAGGCGCAGCTGGGGCACCGGCGCACTGCGCAGCCCCAGGAGGCCTTTCGTCAGCCGCAGGTGTGGTGCTCCCGGGCCTCGGGAGGAGCTGGGATGTTCCCGCCTGCAGGTGTGCCTCAGACAGAACCTCCGCACCTGCGTGCCAGGGACGCGAGGGCCCCCTGGACGCAGGCTCATGTGCCCAGGGGCCCAGGGCCTGGGGGCACTGGAGCGGGGGCAGGTGGGGGGCCAACGTTGCCACTGTTTCTCTGTTCAATAAAAAGTTTACGCACAGTTTGTGATTTTCCTGTAGGTCTTCCTTACAGATTTGGCCGGGAGCTGGTGGGGCTGCCCCAGGGAAGCCGGTCAGCTGAGTCTCAGGGGGGCTCCCTGGGTGGGGACAGGAGGCTGAACGGGGAGGGGTGCAGGGCTGGGAGGGGGGAGGGATGTGGAGGCTGCAGGACCCTGGCGGTGTAGACGCGTCTGCGCCGCCGCTCACAGTCTTTGGACGCCCCCTTGTGTCTGTCTCAAGCAGGGCAGCACCAGCTTCCTCAGCTGGGGTCTGTAGCCCAGACGTGCTGGGGACCCCAGTGCCACCTCTGGGGACCTCCATGCCCTCCGCCCTCTTCCAGGAACTCCTGTTTTACAGCTGTCACTGTCCTGAGCCCCCACGTCCCCGGCCCTCCCTGTTGGTTCCAGCCCAGCCTGCTCTGGGGCAGCCCCTCCAGGGCAGAATCACTGCTCAGACCCAGGCCCTGGCCCAGGTGGGGGTCTCACCCTGGGGCCCCTCGTTCAGGAGGCGGCGCTCAGGCCACCCTGCCCACCGCGGATCCTCCTCCTGCCCACAGCGGCTTTTGCCTCAGTCCGTTGCTGGGTGAGTACTGCAACGGACCCGGCACCACCGAGGCAGCGGCGGCTTTTCTCTCCTCGGGCTATGGGGTGGTTCTCGTCTTGGCAGGGCTGGACCTGTCTGCACCCTCTTTCCAGGACATCTCTTTTGTCCATGGCCAAGTCATAAGAGGGTATTGGTCTTGGTTTTGAGTCACTTGAAAGGTATTTTTGGTGTAAAAGAAAACAAATGAGTTCAGCACTGACAGGAATGATATTCACTGTTTGTTGCAGCTGAAATTTGACAGCAGGATATTTGGTTGTTTGCTTGTTTTTGAGACAGGGTCTTGCGCTGCCTTCTGGGCTGGAATGTGGAGTGCCGTGGCGTCACCACAGCTCACTGCAGCCTCAGACTCCTGGGCTCAGGTGATCCTCCTGCCTCAGGCTCCCGAGTAGCTGGGACTACAAGTGCGCGCCAGCACACCCAGCTGATTTTTTCTATTTTTAGTAGAGATGGGGTCTCCCTCTGCTCAGGCTGGTCTTGAACTCCTGAACTCAAGTGATCCTCCCACCTGGGCCTCCCAGAGTGCTGAGATTACAGGTGTGAGCCACCATGCCTGGCCTGAAAGGATTTTTTAAAAACCAGCTCTATGGTCAGAAGTTGGCCTAGTTGGAAGCTGACAGGCCATACATATAACTTTTTAAGGCCTCTCTCATCTCTCTGTTGGATCCTGCTTCTCCCACAGGAGCGTCTTGGTTCTTGAACCCCTGCGGACAATACGTTCCAACCGTCCACTCCCCGTTGGATCTACCGTCCCCTGAGGCCTCTGCTTTCCACCGGCTTCTGACACCCCAACCCTTGGCCAACCGTGGCCCCAGCCAGCTCTCGTGACTCTTGGTCGGTCCCCCAAAAGGCTGACTGCTCCACCGCTCACCCCTGCCAGAGAATCCCCTTCCCGCTGCAGCCCCTTGGGCGTTGGCCTCTGGGCCTGCTCTCAGGGGACTCCAGGTCCCCCAAAGCGACTGCCTGGAGCCGGAGGGAAGAGGCTGGAAGAGCCGTGACAAGGCCAACGTGTGGAAACGAAGCCACTGCTGCCCAGACTGGCCTCTGAGAGCAGGCGGACGTCCAAACTCCTGGAGAAAACGTCCTCTCTCTGCCTTCAAGACACACATTTTCTAGCCTGTCACCTCTAAAATCTGCCATTGTTTCGAAATACAAACTGCAGGGAGATAACTGTTATCAGCAAGAAAAAAAGGAGGGATTTGGAAACTGGGCAAATGAAAAATCTTAGTCTTTCCGACGAATGTTAGCAAAAAGCTTTAGCCATCTGAGTGGGCGATATTAACTCATCCCATTTTGCCAGAAACACAGTTTGGATAAAAACCTAAATAGAGATAAATCTGTGTGTGTGAGACTGTGCTCTGATTCACGAATAAACATTTCAAGATTAAAGTTATAAGATCTGTGTGTTTATGTATATACGTGTGTTCATATTGTGTATGTGATTTTTTCTGTCTCCAGATGGTACTACCAAATTAATTTATCAAATACCTTTAAAAGGTTCTGTTCATATTGGTTTAGAGATGAGTGCTTGTGTAAAGTAAATATTCCTAAAACTCTCAGAAACACAGGAACTAAGCCAAATTTTTTTTTTTTTTTTTTTTGAGACAGAGTCTCACTTTGTTGCCCTGGCTAGAGTGAGTGCCGTGGCATCAGCCTAGCTCACAGCAACCTCAGACTCCTGGGCTCAAAGCAATCCTACTGCCTCAGCCTCCCAAGTAGCTGGGACTACGGGCATGCGCCACCATGCCCGGCTAATTTTTTCTATATATTTTTAGCTGTCCAATTAATTTCTTTCTATTTTTGGTAGAGACGGGGTCTCGCTCTTGCTCAGGCTGGTCTCGAACTCCTGAGCTCA
>CAUYSK010092486.1:0-22704 GCA_963575035.1 Avahi laniger | reverse complement strand
GACGGGTATATGCATACACAAAGAGTGCAATGCGCACCACGCAATAGGATGGACATATTTGAAACTTGGACTGAGGGGGGGAGGGGGGGCAAGGGCAACACACGTAACCTAAACATCTGTACCCCCATATTATGCTGAAATAAAAAAAAAAGAAGTTAAAAAAAAAGTTGTATCAATTTTCACTTCCACCAGTGTGGTATATTAGAGTTCCTGTTGCTCTATAGCTGGATAAGATTTTAAGAGATTACTATATTTATATATTTTTCTCCATGTACATTCCTCCTTTTCTTTTCTTCCATCAAGCAAGTAGCTGGTTCTGGCCCTCTTGGCTACCAGGAGATTTGTAGCAGGGCAGAAAACTGACATTTCCCACGGCACTTCCTGACTTTGGTTCACAACACCCTTGAGCATCAGAGGGAGGAAAATTTGCCAGTAAAGAAAAATGAAAAAAACATCTTGGCAGAAACATGAAGGGAAAAGGATTTCCCCAGATTGATATAGAGATTTCAATCTCTTCTCTAAGGGGAGAAGAGAAAATTCCAGAGCATCAGAGCCTGGCCTGGTTTCTGGACAGTGTACAGGGACGGCAGTAAGACCCCAGAGAGAAATGGTGAAGTGGGGAACCTAGAAAGTTGGAGCAATAAGCAAAGATGTTTTACAGAATCATCAGAGTGCTGCCAGACTTGAAGGGCCCACACAGGGGCCAGTGGATATCTCAGCATTAGCCAATGTGAGCAGATGACTTGATGACCAGAGGGCCATACTCCCATGCCCTGGTACAGATAAAATCCCAAAACTCGGGCATAACTCTGAGTGAGGGATTCCAAGAATAAGTGAGGTTGAGTTTCCCTCCAAACTGAGGGGACTGGGAGTTCAGACTGGAATTTACTATGATTTATAAAGAGACGTGATGCTTCTTATCCAGGTGTGGACTGAGGTTCGTACCTGCTGGTCTGGTGTTCCCCAGGGCTAGTGCTAGCGCATATAGCATCTTTGTGAAAATTAGAAAGAAAGGCACTACCACTGGGCTGATCGGTTAGGAAAAGACTCACGCTCCTCTGAGCCGGCAGTATTGTGCTAGGGTGCTGAGCTCAATACATGGAATGTGGGCTAGATTTTAGCCCCTATTCATGCCCCTTGTACCACATACAACCTGCACAACCACATGTAACAATCCTGAGTGGCTGGCTCCTGTTCCAGTACACCCTTCCCAACGCTATCAGAGTTCTTATTCTGAAGCACACATCAGATCATGCCACTCTCCAGCTTAAAACCTTTAAGTGGCTCCCCATTGCCTAAGTCTGTACCGACAAATTCACTAGCCCCTAGTCACATGTGGCTCTTGAGCATTTGAAGTGTGACCAGTTTAAATTAAGATGTGATATCACTGTAAAATACACACCAGATTTCAGTGGCTCAGGATCGCAAAAGAATGTAAAATGTCATTAATAATTGTTTATATTGATTACATGTTGAAATGATAATATTTTTGATATATTGGTGTAAATAAATTATAATATTAAAGTTGATTTTACCTCTTTTTTCCTTTTTTACGTGGCTACTAGAATATTTTAAATTGCATATGTGGCTCACATTGTAATCCTAATAGACAATGTTTGTCTAGGTGAAGTTCAAACTCCTGACTTTGACACTAATGCACATTATATTCTTGTCTTTTTGCTCCTTTGACAGCCTTATCTGTTCTCCACTCTTCCTCCTTTCTCCCCACCCCTCCAACACATGCATATACACACTCACTTATCTGGCGTTGCAACCACTCAGAACACCTTCTCAATCCCTGTCACAACTTTTGCTTTTGTGCAAGCTTTTTTTCCTGTTCCTCAAATGCACTTGTCTCCCTCAGGTCTTAGGTTCCTCATGTGTCAAATTAAGAGAGAGCAACAGATTTCTAACATTCCTTCCAGCCCAGTGATTCTATAATCTGGCCTCAAAGAAGTATACAGTTTTTGGCACTTTGCTACGGTCTGTTGATACTGGATAATCCAACAGTCATTTGCATTTACATTCAGTGGGAGAAAATAAGAATAGATATACTGCACTGGTGGCCTACTATGTGCCAGGCCTTGGGCTTCAGCTTTCCCAACACCAAGGTGTGGAATCCAAGCCTACAGGTCCCCGTTCTTTGCTGCCCCTACAGACAAGCAGCCATGGCCTGGCACATGGGAAATTCTTACTAATCTGGTACTTTTTGTGATTTTCATTCAAGGATTTTGCTGTTAGCCCCTTCAGGGAAACAGAGAGAATTTTAAAAAATCACTAACACTGGAATATTGCCAAAATTTCCAGATTGTTAGAAAGTTCTCAACATCATGTTGTACGTCTTAAAGTTACACAAATAAATAAATGGATGCACGTATTAATAAAAAAAACAGAGAAAGTTTTCTGAGTCTCTGTCCCTGTTGTTTTGTCCCCAGGTCTCTTGCTAGATGCTACCTTGAAGCTCTAGCAGCCTTCCATTCAATTTCATCTCTCAGGATAGAGCTCAGTAATCCTCTCATTTGGCATTGACTAGCTGTGTAATCTTGAGCAAGTCATTTAACCTGAGTCTCAGTGGACATAATATCCGCTACTGCCTATTTTTACTTCTGCTCTCGTCTTCTTTTTAAAAAGTCTTTCTCTATTTCATTGCTCCCTTCACCTGGAACACTATCCTTAACTCCACCCCACCCCCCATCTTTGTACTGCTAGTGACTTAGTTTTTAGGTCTCGGCTTAAATATCCCCTCCTCAAAGAGGCCTTCACTGTGTGCGAAGTCTATCCTGGTACCCTATCTGGTACCTTGGTACTTTCTTTGTTTTCTTCCTAGCAGTTATCACGATCCAATGGCATCAAAGCTTTTATTTTAAAAAAATTGGATATGGGGAGTAGAATCCACTGAAGATGGAGATATTGGGGGAAGGGTCATACTTCCCCATCTCTCTCTTATTGCTTCTCCTGAGCCCTGTGCTCCAGCGTCCCCAAGCTCCAAATTCCTCTCTGTGTCTCTCTCTCTCTCTTTCTTTCATCAGAATTGCCCCTGCTCCCTGCCTTTGCCTCAGTTTTATGCCCTCTGGAGACTTTTTTCTTTTTCTCCAGATAATTAAATTATGTATAAAAGAACAAAGTTTCCTTTTTCCTTTCCCTGTCCCATTTTTCTTACCCCCACCAGAGGTAAATGTGATTATGAATTTGGGATGTAAAGCTTTGATCCAAAATTGTGGGCTTCCTGAGGACAATGGCTCAACTCTTTCATCCTCCAGATCTCCCTCACCCCAAGCACAGGCTCAGTGAGTACTTGATGAATGAAGGGAAGAGTGGACTTTCTGTTTTGTCTCGAACACTAATTGTTGGCTCACCTCCCACAGGGGCAGAGAAAGGAGGGCTCAGTCTTGTGAGGAATAAAGGAGCAGTGCTTACCCTTGAGGTGCTTATGATCTAATTGAGGAGAGAAAGAAATGCACAAGGTAGCACGTTCTAGGGGCCAAATAAAGGGACCAACCAACTACTGTCAGAGTTCAGAGGAAAGATTGGGGTAGGCCCAGGAGGCCTCAGAGCTGAGAATTTCAGTTGGGTGTTAAAGGAACGGAAGATCTTAATTAATCATAGAGTAAGTGGGGAGAGTATTGGGGGACAAAAACAATTCAAGCGATTATGTAGAGGAAGAAACAGAAATATTTCCTTGGACATACCAGTGTCTGGTCGGTTTCTCTCTGACACACCATCATCTACGATAAACTGCCAGTCTATGCCTGGGGTCCCCAAGGCAGCCTGTTATTCAAAAGTAGTTCCTTTGATCACATTTTGGGGGAGTTGTGAGGGCTACCACGCAGGTTGCTAGTTTCATAATAACCCTAAATTGTATTTGGGAGCACCTACTATATATGCTGGGACCTATTCTAAGTGCCATGGGTGAGTGGGAAGAGTGAGGTGTTTGTGTGTGTGTGTGTCTGTGTGTGTGTGTACAGGAGATGAAGAAACACCTTCTATTGCTCATTTCTATTTGGATCAAATTAAGTATTTCTCATTCCTTTTATACCTGATTTTTAAAAAAGAACAGCTTTATTGAGATATAATTTACATAGCATACAATTTGCCCATTTAAAGTGTATGGTTCAGTGGTTTTTAGTATATTTTCAGATGTGCATAACCCTCACCACAATCAATTTTTGAACATTTTCGTCATCTCAAAAAGAAACCATTTAGTGATCATTCCCTGTCTTCCCTTCCCTTTCCCTAAGCCATAGGTAACCACTAATCTATTTTCTGTCTCTATAGATTTTCCTATTTTGAACTTTCACATGAATGTAATCATATAGTATGTGGTCTTTTGTGACTGGCTTCCTTCACTTAGCACGATGTTTTCAAGGTTCATCCATGTTATAGCATGCATCAGGACTTCATCCATTTTTATAGCTGAATGATATTCCATTGTATAGATATACCACATTTTGTTTATCCATTCATCCATTGATGGACATTTGGGTTGTTTCCACCTTTTGGCTATTGTGACTAATGCTGCTATAAATATTCATGAACAAGTTTCTGTATGGGCACATGTTTTCATTTCTCTTGCATATATACCTAGGAATGGAATTGTTGAGTAATACGGTAACTCTACATTTAATCATGACTATTAACCAGACTATTTTCTAAAGAGGCTGGACCATTTTATGTTCCTACCAGCAATGGATGGGTGAGTGTTACTATCTCTCCACATCGTCATCAATACTTGTTGTCTGACTTTTTGATTCTAGCCATCCTAGTAGGAATGCAGTGGCATCTCATCATGATTTTGATTTGCAGCATTTCCTTCATGACTAATGATGTCTGAACATCTTTGCATGTGTTTATTCATGATTCGTATATCTCGTTTGGAGAATTGAATATTCAAATCTTTTTGTCTATGTTTGAATTGGGTTATTTTTCTTTTTATTATTGAGTTGTAAGAGTTCCTTATATACTCTAGATACAGGTCCCTTATTCTTTCCCCCACCACTTGACTGAGATTCATGTCTAGTAGGAAAACTTACAAAGCATACCTTGCTGTCAAGATAACAATGTATAATAAGGCAGGAAACAGCCTCAGACACAAAGAGCTGGAGATGTGGAGAAAGGACCCAGCCTGGCTTCAGGATTTTCAAAAAGTCTGGCAGCCCATGGAGGGACAAGGGGATGTTATACCAGAACAAGGGGAGGTTATATCCAGCTATCTGGTTGGCATGCTACTCAAAGCAGTTGTTAAAAATTATTCGATAGTGTACAAACTTTACTATATGGTGCTCTTTCTGAGGAAAGCCTCACTCTGGGCTTGGTAGACTCAGCTCCTCATCTTGGAACAATCGTGCCAATCCTGCATCCCCAAGATTTCTCTCCTCCTAGAATAATTTTCACTGCCAACTTCTGTGTGGGTGGAAGAGTATATAGGCCAAGGGGGAGGGCAAACACTCTGCCAGGCTAGTGTTCAGTATGATGGCTGCTGAGCAGCCACTCAGGCTCCATTCGGTCTCCGACCTTCCACCCCTACCCACAGCTCTGGCCAGGCCACCAACAACCTTATGGGTCCCACAGCAAAGACTCATCCACTTGCAGGCTGAACACTGCCAAGAGCCAAGGAGAGACAGCTTGGGGGCGTGTTGGGGGAGAGAGGGCCAAGTTGTGCAACTCCCTACGGTTCACCACTTCAACCAAAGCCATTTGGGTGCTGCAGGTCGCCTCCAACACTGACATCTTTGCCTATTTTGCAGTGTCCCTTTCACAGGTAAGGGGAGCTGGAACCCTGAAGGGTGGATCCCTGGTGCCCCAGGGAAGGTCTGGCTGTAGCAGGCATTAATCTCATTCTGGGGGACTCAATTAGCCCCAGCCATAACTTTACTTCTTCCACACTTTTCTCCAGACCTAGGTTTCTGAGTTCTCCTCCCTATGATCCAAATGAGAATTTGGTTAGGCCGGAGGCCCAAAATTGCCTTAACTGTGGCCTGGTGGATGGATAGTGGTGGGAGTGGGGCTAAGCTTGTTTGTTTGGCCCAGAAAGGACCAGCGCGGCAAAGCGGGGCCTCTGGGCAGTTTGTATGCTCCTATGCTGAGGTGGGAGACATCACATACTGCCACATCCTGTGAATGACTCTGCACAAATGGGCGAGAACTGTGGGTGCGTTCAGCCTGGCATCCTCCCAGAGAACAGACACTGCAGCCAGACCACCTGGGTTCAAACAGTGACTCCATCGCTTACCTGCTGTGTGACTATAGGAAGGTTACTTCATCTCTCTGTGTCTCAAGTTCCACATTATGAGAGCAATTCTTCCTAACACATAAAGTTGTTGAGAGGGTTAAAATGTGTTAATACATGTAAAGTGGTAAGTGTTCATTGTGGACGGAGAAGAGGGCAAAGGTCTTGGTGTTCAAGGGCCTGGGCCTGGCAACTGTTGATTCCCATGCAGCCAACAGGCATTGGGTGTCAATGTGTGGGCACTTCACACACACTTGCAGAGCAGCCTCTTGACAACCTGGTGAGACAGGTATCATCAGCCCGGATTTGCAGACACACCTCTTAGCAAGTCAGGGGAAGAGGTTAGGGTGGTGGTAAGTGAGGAGTGAGTGAGTGAAAAGCTCTCTCCTTCTGTCCCCTGCCAGTGCCCTTTCCACTTCACGGTCTGTCACAGAGAACAGAGGAACAAGCAGTTCCTGGGCAGTAGGACATCAGAAGTATCCAATTTCCCCTTTCTGTGGAGGCAAACTACAACAGGTTGGAGGGAAAAACTGCCGGCAGGGAGGGGCTTCCTGGTTGGACTCTCAGCCATGTTTTGGCGCCTGGTTCAAAAGGGTTGTGGGTCTCCTCTGAAGTTGGAATGCATTATATTTCCCTCCATAGGCATAACCTGGGACACGAAGCTACTCTCCTGTTAGCTAATCTGAGTTCTCTTGGCAGGGAGAAACTACACCTTCATTAATCACCAGCTCCAGCCACTTTGTCACTACCACCACTTGCAGGCAAACCTAGTCAAACACTTGGCACAATGAGAACTTTGATTTCTGGGGAGTAAAAATCTCTCACTCCGGTCTAGACTGCCAGATAAAAATATAGTGACCCCGGAAGTAGAAGAACTATTATTTGAGGAGGAAGAAGTCAAGAGCAAGAGAGAGTGGCCCCATCCCCATATTCTCCAACATTTCTGAGCCCTTGCCACTCTCACAGGGAAGCAGGGATCTGCCTTTGACTAATATAGGAATGGAGTCCACAGAAGTTCAGAGACTTAGCTCACATGGAGAGTAGTAGAACCCAAGGCTACAAGTATTGATTCCCAGTTCCTGGTTTTTCTCTCATAACCAGGACTCTCCCTAGAGAGAGGAATAAATTTGCATCCTGAGATTATCAGCCAGATGAATTTCAATGTATACTTTACCATCCACCCTCACGACACGACCTAGCTCAAAGCAGAATCAAGACTACATATTAAGATTATAGCGTGGGGTAGCGGTGATTGTGGTGGTGGTTAGGAGGGCCCACTTTTTACATAGCAAATCCAGTCATACCAGACAAAAGAAAACCAAAATGACATAATATATAATAAATGATTGCACATGTGTTATTACCTAACATAAAAATATTTTTAAAGTTTATTAAAATTGTATTTAAATTTATTATTTATAATAAATTTTATTATTTACTTTTCTGTATATCAATGCTTATATTTAAATGAAATAATAGAGGGACTAGTTAATAGTGGCAATTAGTAGTGATTAATAATAGCAAGGCTAATTAAACAAATAATATGTGAGACAAAAATATAACAATGGTTTTATAATATTTCTTTCTGTCCCTCTGATACAACAATGTATTTTAACTCTTATTTTAAGTCCTTACTAGATATTTAAATTCTGTAGGATATATTATTCTATATTCTTCAAGTACATAAATACAAGACTTTTAAAAAAGAAGAACATAAATATGATAGGACTAATTGAACAGATATTACCTATATTTGATTTAAAAAATAGCAAGGACATATTTCTTTTGGCCCCATGATACAGTATGATTTTTTATTCTTTCTTTTTTTTTTTCCGATAATACTCTAAACTGCTTATAGATGTTAGGACATCTGTAAAAAAATTGTTTTGCATATAGTGGTATTACACTGATTTTTGGTGTCAGTCTAATATAATGACACCAAGCTGCATAGCCTTTCAACAAAAAAAGTTTGAGCATTGAACACTTAGGATTTAACTTACTAGCAACAGCAAGATGTTAGACTTATAGAAATGTCTAACCACTTTGTGTCTATGGGATTGTTTTGGTAGACCAGCTGTTTGTCAATCAGGCCTATTGCATCTATAAATTCATCATATAGGCTATCCATGTCTTAACATGCTATCACTTTTTAAATATTCTGAAGCAAATTAGATGTTATCACAAGTGAAATTTCTCTTTCTCAGGGAAAATGGTTCTAAAGCACAGAGATAATTTGAACTTGTAAAACTGAAGTTATATTCCAAATAAGTAGTTACAGTTTTATTAAAGAAATTGAGAAAGTTCCATTTAATATTGCTGCCTTTTCCTGGAAAAAAAAATTTTTTTCGTACTGAAGCAGTCTTATTTCCAAAAAGTAAGTCATTTTTTTTTTGCCATATGGTTTTTTGCGGCAACCACACGTAACCTGGAATAGCTCGGGTGTTGTCAGGCCATCCTATTCTGGGCTCCGTATGACTTCTCCAGAGCTCTCCAAACAGCTTTAAAGGAGCAGCTGATAAATTTCCATTTTATTGTAATCCTTTTCTCCATTCTCATTCTCAATGTATTTCCAGATTAGAAAAGGACATTATTCTCATTCCACACCTTCAAAGGATTTTATGGCAGCTGACATTTTAACATTTTTTCTGTGGCTGGTGACAATGATAGACCTCTTGTAGGCACATGTCTAAGGTGGCTGTCTCCTTCCATTTCTATAAAGTAAAATTCTCATTATGTACTTATGCATGTTTTCAAGAAATCGAAAAATCACCCAAAACTTTCATTATGAACACTTTAATTTTACAGGTAAGCAAAACATACCTGATTTTTAACCGGGATTGTGTACAAGGTGTGCATGACATTTAACAAGTAAGATCTTTTCATTTTCTTTAATGAAAAGTTTATAGACTGAATGGAATTTTATAAAATTTACATTTGTACTATCTGCTGAACATGCAGATAGATAAGCAAAGTATAGCTTGTATTCTTTCATGTTTTCTGCAGTTTCATTAATATCTTTATAGAAATCAAGAAGACAATATGAAACTTCATTTTTTTAAATCAAAGTACCTAAGAGAGGGAAAGTGGAGTTTGTTTGTTTGTTTGTTTATTTGTTTGTTTTGCTGCAACATGTCAAATCCCTTGATACACTGTAGAAAGCATGATTGTTGGTAAGATCTGACAAAATCAGCTCTATGCTGTCAGGGACCAACATATCTGTTATCAAGATAACAGGACATTTTAGTGACAACCTCTGAATCAGAAAATATAATTTTAATCAATTTCATAGAGTCATCAAGGGAACAACACAATGTTACACGTTCATTTGTGTGGTATGCCCAAGCTAATTAATTCAGTGGCCATTATTTTCAACTGAGCACTGGCATCTTTGAGATTTTTTGATTGATATAGAAATACTTGTGAGTCTCATCCCAGACTTGTCTCATCCATCTCCATATGTGCTTTCACATCCCTTTCTCCACCATGTCCAATCCCAAATTCTTTTCTCTATATTGTGTATTTACCTCCCTAATCCAGTTGTCTGTGTTCATCTGTCATTAAAATAATATAGTAGCTTAGATTTCCTTTTCAGTGATTCTGGCATTGGTATGTAACGGTTCTCATTTTCATTATTTGCATTCCTACAAAACATGATGTTATAGGCTGAACTCTGTTCCCCCAAAACTTATATGTTGAAGCCCTAACCTGCAGTACCTCAGAATGTAACTGTATTTGGAGCTAGGGCCCTTAAAGAGGCGATTAAGTTAAAATGAGGCCATTAGGGTGGGCCTTCATTCAATCTGTCCAGTGTCCTTATAAGAAGATGAAATTTGGACACACACAGAGACATTGGGGATGCACAAGCACAGAGAAAAGACACAGAGAGAAGACAACCATCTGCAAGCCAAGAAAAGAGGCCTGAGAAGAAACCGAACCTGTCAGTGCCTTGATCTTGCACTTCTGGCCTCCAGAAATGTGAGAAAATAACTTCTGCTGTTAAAGCCACCCAATCTGTGGTATTCTGTTAAGGCAACCCTAGCAAACTAAGGCACATGGTCACAATATTCATAATTTTAAAGGTTAAACTAGCACTATCTTGATACAAATCACAACAGTTGATCTGCAGGCAAAGTCAAAGATGGGCTGTTAATGCTCACAATTTCAATGCACTTAAGTTGTACACTAAAGTGGCATCAGTCAGAGTGATGCAACAATGGATGACCCATTATTGTGAACCAGAAATCATGGTTGTCAATATCAGCAGTCGGGGATGGAGGGGAAGCCACAGCAACTATAGAAGTGTTGTTTTTACTTCTTATGGGGAGGGAGTCACCATATGGGTTTTGTACTTTTCTGGCAATCTTCTATACCCATCACAGAAAACTGAGACTTTTCACATCTCAGGGACAGGTTTCCTGGGATTTAGAACTTTCTGTGCTAAAAGTGGAACAGTCCAAGGCAAACTAAGACAGCTGGCCATCCTAGGTGGGTGCTCCTGGGATGCTACAGGCAGTGTTCTGTTTCTTGTCTAGGTGGTAGTCACATGGTGTTTACTTTATAATGACATTTAGCTGTACATTTATGTGTTATGCAATTTTGTGTATATGTATTATTTTTCAGAATATATATATTAGAAAAAGTTATGCTCCCCACTTCCCACCTCATATGTAATTCAAAATAAAATGACACTAAGCCATAAAATAAATGGAACAAAATTTAACCAATTTCTGATTTTCCCATATTTTACGTTTAATGTAAAATTGATTTCCCTTTTTGTGATGCCTGCTTTGCTAATGCCCTAGGCACCTGTCTATTTAGGCAACCCAGGCTAAATGACATTGCATTACCAGATGAAACATTGGCAGGCCTTCTGGCCAACCCCATGTATCCTCTTGCTTTTTATGACCCTTGCGGGTAGAGTTAGTGGTTCCTTGCCATTGCATTTTGTGAGTCCTGGTGCTGAAAACAATGAATTGGAATTATATTTTCACTGTGTATCTCCCAACATCAGACTGAACTCCTCGTGAGAATTGTGTCTTGTTCATTTTTGCATCATCAGCACTTTGTGGATGGCACATGGTAAACATCTGTTGAATGAATGATGGGCTTTTATTGGGGCTATCTATTATAGTCATCCCTTCCTTGTCGCCTCCTTCTTGCAATTGCATTTTAAGCCTGGCTATGTTGGCTAAATCCTGGGGTTGGCTCTGTCCAACTGGCACTATTTGTTTTCTGAGCAGCCCTATCTGCCTAGAATGTAAAGCTGGTACAAAATTAATTTCTTTAGGACATATTTATTGATTTCCCACTGCATGCTTTGACTTGTGCCTGAAGTACAAAAAAGCAAAATCTAAATTGAAAACATAATCAAATGCTGAATTTCTGGCATGGAAAATTGGTCTATACTAGTCATATACTAAGCCTCCTACATTGATGATTCTTGAAAATTACTGTTTGGCATCATATTTTCCAGCCAAGCGGAGCTGAAGTTTGAGAGTCTAGTCAATGTTTGGGAACATTGAGATTCCAGAGGCATCTTACTGGGTCCTCCAACCTCCATAATTCTCTTTGCTAGTAATAATAATAGATGCCCCTCAATCAAGAAGCCTATTATACCATTGAGGGTGGAGGTTGAAGGAAAAGTACAAGCAAAAGGAGAGTGACATTAGAACTGTACAGAGGCTATTCCTCAGTTACCAGATCAGCTAAGGACTTGTCTAGATGGACATAAAAAAATCCTAGTTTTAGGTGGTAGAGGTAGAGAGAACTGCAAATGTCTAGAAACAGACACACTTTTTTTTTCTTAGCTTTTTGTTTTATTTCTGCTACATAATCTAGCCCTCACAACCTTGAGTACAGTGTCAAAGGCTTGAAGGGTCCTGTATGAGCTAAATTTATTTTCCATGTGATCCATGTTGTTTTTATTATTTCAAAATATTGCAGGGGTACAAATGTTTTTGGTTACATGTATCAATTTTGTTATGTTTGAGTCAGGGTTATAAGTGTTCCCATAACCCAGATAGCATCCATTGTACCTATTAGGTAGGTTTTTGACATTCACCCCTCTCCCTTGCTTAATTTCCACTGAGTTTTACTTCCCTCTGTGCACATGTGTGCTCATTGGTTAGTTCCAATTTAATAGCCAGTACATGTGGTGTTTGTTTTCCCATTCTTTAGATACGTCACTTAGGATAATGGTCTCCCGTTCCATCCAAATTGTTGCAAAAGGCCTTAGTTCACCCCTTTACATGGCTGAGTAGTACTCCATAGTATACATATACCACTTTTGTTAATCCACTCATGAATTGATGGGCACTTGGGTTAATTTCACATCTTTGCAATTGTGAATTGTGCTGCAATAAACATTCAAGTTCAGGTGTCTTTTTGATAAAATGACCTCTTTTCCTTTGGGTAAATACCCAGTAGTGGGATTGCTGGACTTGATTGAATTAAAAGGCTTCTGCATAGCTAAGGAAATAATCAACAAAACAAATAGATAACCTATGGAATGGTAGAAAATATTTGCAAGCTATATATATGATAGAGGCCTAATAGCCAGGATCTACAAAGAACTCAAGGAAATCAGCAAGGAAAAAACGACCCCATTAAAAAGTGGGCAAAAGACATGAACAGGAGCTTTTCAAAAGAAGATAGACAAATGACCAATAAACATACGAAAAAATGTTCAACATCACTAATCATCAGGGAAATGCAAATTAAAACCACAATGAGAAATCACCTTACCCCAGTTAGAATGGTTTTTATTAAAAAGTCCAGAAACAATAGATGTTGGCATGGATGCAGAGAGAAAAGAAAGCTTATACACTGTTGATGGGATCCATATTTATTTTCAAAGAACAGAGTCTTCTCTAGCTAATTTCAGCAGAAAGATATTTATGGGATTTAACTGGTTTACATAAATATTGGTGGGGGTGAAGAAAAAGGACTTAGATAGAGCTTCCAGGAATGCTCCCAATCCACACCACAGAACTGAGCCACCTAGGTAGCTGGTACTCCTGCTATGATCGGGAAGCTGCCTGTCAAAGCGGGGGGCCACCTCCACAGCAACTGGTTCCCAGACTGCACTATCTCTGCTATGCTCAGCACCAGTAAAGGTTTGGCCTTGACTTCTGCATCTCCCCCACTTAACTCACATCCAAATTCTTGTCTTGAGCTACTTCTGATTAGTAGAACTTAAGTTATATCCAGAACCCCAGCTACAACGAAATGAGAGTAATAGAGGTTTCAGCCTTCCAGACTCTAAAATACATGAAGGCACACAAAAAGGGGGTTGGAATGGGTATTGAGTGAGTCAATCCATAGGACCTGTCACAAGCCTTGATACCTGAGATTGGTGAAGGATTATTGTATCAGTCAAAATACTTCCAATGGGAAGCAGCAGGAAAACTCAAACTCAAAACAGGAAATTTAAGGGCTCATGTAACCAACAAGAGTAGAGGCAGGGCTGGCTTCAGACAAGGCTTGGTAAGTCAGTGCTTCCTTGGTGTTGGCCCCATTCTTAGGACTGTCCCCTAGGGCTCCTAAAATAGTTGTTAGCAGCTCCCAAAGTACATGTTTCCTTCTTCACAGTCAGAAGACAGAATCTGTGTCCCATCCAGCATTCCCTGTAAAAGTTCTAAGATTGGACCAGTTTATGTCATATACCTACTCTTGAATAAATCACTGTGGCTGAGTGACTGTTAGGTGCTAGTTGACTTAGGCCAGGGCTGAGTTCATGTCCCTAAACCTATCACTGTGGCCAGAAACGATGTTTGCAGGAACAGAGAATAGGTGCTTTATTTTAAAAATTATTATTTTCACATGGAATGCATAAATACATTCTTATAAAATTTAATGGTTCCTACCAGGTTGCCATTCAGAGTGGTTCCAATTTACATACCCACCAGCAATGCATGAGAGTATCCATGTCCCTTTACCCTCACCAATTGATATTAGCAATTTTAATGAAAATTTAATTGTTTTGATTTGACTTTCACAAGTGTTGAGGTTGAACATCTTTTCATATTCCTTTTGGTCATTTTTAATTTCTATTTTGTGAATTTCTTATTCATATCTTTCTTTTCATTTTTCCATTGGGATGTTGGTCTTTTCCTTATTGATTTGTAGAAGTTCTTTTTAGCCTAGTAGAATATTTTATATGGACAGTGAAATGTTTTCAACCTTCTACAAATTCTAAAACTCAAAACAAGTTTTAAAACTGAATACATGTAGGATTCCATTCTAAGTCAGGTATGAGTGTGCATGTACACACAAATGTTTCATAGACACTCACATTTTTTGTTTTTCTGAAAGATTTCCTTATCACTAGGTTCAAAGATCATACGTTAAAGTGAATTCATGCAAGTCATTTCTATTAATTTTGAACAGAAATCTTTGAAAAGTAAAAATTAAAAGCATAAGTTGCCACAATTGTCATTACTTATTCTATCTTCAAAAAAAGCTTAATATTTCATGTTAATTTGCACCGATTTAAAAAACTGAATAGCATTCATTCTTTGTACTGCACAACCTCAATGGAGCCTTCCTTTCGACTGGCCCTCAAGTTTTTTCCCCCCATGTCCCACAGTAAAAAAGAAAATCAAAACAAAACAAAACCCCAAAAAACACAGGACAAATTATTTGTTTCTTTCAATCTATCCTTACCCCACAATAACTGGCTTCTTCAAGGACTAGGCATATTTGTGTTGGTACAAGTGCTATATCTGTTCTATAAATACTTCGCCAAATGTAAATGTTCTGACAAATATGATTACTTTGCTGTAAGAGATATTGTGATATAATAAAAAATGTATATTTGATCTTCATCTCTGGTTCCTGGCACAGAGCTTCCAAAACCCTTGGAATTCCCTGAGTGGTTGGGGTGAGAGGAGCATCTTTTTTATTTGTAATAAGCTCCTTTCAACTATACCTGAGTTTATGCTAATGAGGTCACTGTTAGAGGATGGGGGCTGGTTGCCAGAGGAACCAACTATGGGATTAGAGGGTTGGAACTTTCAGCTCCACCCCCAACCTCCAGGGAGGGAAGTGGGCTGGAGATTGACTTAATTACCAATGGTCAATGATTTAATCAATCATGCCTACATAATGAAGCCTCCATAAAAAATTTAAACAATGGGGTTCAGAGAGCTTCTGAGTCGGTGAACACATCCATGTGCCAGAAGGGTGGTGCCCCCTAACTCCATGGGGACAGAAGCTTCTGAACTTGAGGCCCTTTTGGACCTCTCTTTCTATACCTCTTCACTTGGCTGTTCATCTGTATCCTTTGTAATATCCTTTATAATAAACTGGTAAATGTAAGTAAATGTTTCCCTGAATTTTGTGAGCCATTCTAGCAAATTATCAAATATGAGGAGGAGTTTGTGGGAACCCCTGATTTATAGGTTAAAAGTACAGCTGACAATCTGGAACTTGTGACTGGCATCTGAAGTGAAGGTAATCTTGTGGAACTGAATCCTTAATCTGTGGGATCTGAGCTAACATCGGGTAGTTAGTGTCAAAATTGAATTGTAGGACACCCAGTTAGTGTCTGGAGAGTTGGAGAATTGGTTGGTGTGGGAAAAACTCCCACATATTTGGTATCTGAAGTGTTTTGAGTAAAAGTTTTTCTTTTACATGAGTGGACACAATTGGCATTTTTTACGTCATCTTCCTAAAATATGCTTTATATTTTGTGTTAATTTGCACCCATTTAAAAAACTTAATAACCATTCATTCTTTGTACCATACAACCTCAGTGGAGCCTTCCTTTCTACTGGCCCTCAAGCATTTTTTCCCTTCGTGTCCCATAGTAAAAAAGAAAAACAAAACAAAACATGCTGCAGGGTTCACCTTATAGTCCTTAAAGGCGAAAAGAATTTGTGTGGTTTTTTGTGTGTTTTTTGTTTTTTGGTTTTTTGGTTTTTGGGTTTTTTTTTTTTTGCCAAATCTAAATTCTCCACTAATGAGAAATTTAGTGAAAAGATGAGTTTCCCAGGTTCTACTAAATTTAATTTAATCCATAATACCAAAGTTTATTTTCTCTTCTCAAAACAAAATAATATCCAACTCTGATCCGGGCATTCATTCCCGAAGGATTCATGATCCAAACTCTTGTAGCACCATTTCAAAAAGAGAGCTAATGGCAAAAGTGACTACATTAGAAACAAAATAGAGGCAATCAGTGATAAACTTTGAAGTTGTGTATCAGGACTTACATATTCAAATGTCTACCTGCAGCCATGTGGGTCACCTAAATGAATGAAGCCAACTGGGTGGAGTCAGCCTGTGCTGACCTACAGGACTCAGGCCCTGTCTAATTGGGTTTTTTGTTTTTTTTTTTTTTGAGACAGAGTTTTGCTCTATTGCCTGGGCTAGAATGAGTGCCGTGGCATCAGCCTAGCTCACAGCAACCTCAAACTCCTGGGCTCAAGTGACCTGCCTGCCTCAGGCTCCCGAGTAGCTGGGGCTACAGGCATGTGCCACCATGTCCGGCTAATTTTTTATATATATTTTTTAGTTTTCCAGCTAATTTCTTTCTATTTTTTTAGTAGAGACGGGGTCTCGCTCTTGCTCAAGCTGGTCTCGAACTCCTGAGCCAAATGATCCTCCCGCCTCGGCCTCCCAGAGTGCTAGAATTGCAGGCGTGAGCCACCACGTCCGGCCAATCAGGCCCTGTCTAAACAAGGCAGGAGCTCTTCACTTCCACCCCGTTCTTGCCAGGTGGCAATATGAGCCAATGATGCCATGTCTTCCAATTTTTCAAGGGAAGCCAGAATTTGAATTTGCATGTGAAATCCTCTGATACTTAGATATTGGCAGCTAATTTAAAAATATTTTTTAAATACTTTTCAAGCCAAACAAAAAATGTCTATAGGCTTCTGTGGCACACGAGCAGCCAGTTTCTGAACGTTGCTGCAGAGTGCAGTGGTTAAGTGTGTGGACTAAGCGTAAGAAAGACCTGAGTTTGAGGCTGAATTTGTTTTCTATTGCTGCCTAACAAATCACCACAAACTCAGCAGGTCAAAACAGCACCCAATTATTATCTCACAGTTTCTGTGGTCAAGACTCTGGTACAGTTTAGCTGGGTATCCCAGTCAGTTCAGGTTGCTATAACAAATTCCCATAGACCGGGTGGCTTAAACAACAGAAATTTATTTCTCACTGGAGGCTGTGAATGCTAGATCAGGGTGCTAGCACAGTCAGGTTCTGGTGAGGGCCCTCCTCCCAGGATCTCACTAGGCTGAAATCAAAACATTGACTGGGGCCATGATCTCAGCTGAGGCTTGAAGTCTTCTTCCAAGTTCACTAATTGGCAGAATTTACTTCCTTGCAGTTATAGGACTGATGTTCCTGTTTTCTTGCTAGCTCTCTGCCACGGACTGCTCTCAGCTCTTAGAGGCCATCCTCTACAAGCACTCTTGCCATGAGGCTCCCTCCATAGACCCTCTCACAACATGGTAGCAAACTTCCTCAAAGCCAACAGACTATTCTCTTTTCTAAGGACTCACCCTGATTGGGCCAGGCCTGCCCAGAATAATCTCCCTTTTATTAACTCAAAGTCAGTTGATTAGGGACCTTAATTATAGTGGCAACATTTCTTCATGTTTGCCATATAGAGTAAGCTAAGTATGGGGGTAACATCCCCTCACGTTCACAGGTTCTGCCTGCACTCAGGAGGAGGGAGTTATACAAGAGATGTATACCAGTAACAGGAATATTGGGGGCCATCTTAGGTTTCCAAGTACCACAGAGACCTAGATCTGCCATTTGATTTCATTAATTTAATGTAATTATTAATATGAGTACATTTACATCTGCAATTTTACTATTTGGTTCTTTTTGGCTTTTTGTTTTTTTTAAATTTTTTTATTGCTTAATTATTATGGGCATATAATTGTTGTATTTTTTTGTTTTTTTTTCTTTTTTTCTTTTTTTCCTCTTATATACACCACATCGCCCACATTGTATATCTTTGTAGGGTACATGTGCTATTTGTTTTTAATATGTCTCATATCTGTTTTGTTCCTCTGTTCCTCCATTACTGTCTTCTTGTGTATAAAATAGATATTTTAGTTCTCCATTTTAATTTCTTTTTTGTTGCTTTTCTTATTATATTTTCAAAGTTCCTTAGTTTTTTCTCTGAGGGTTGCAATATGCATCTTAACTTAAAATACTCACTTTGGATTAATGCCAACGTAATTCTAATAAAATAGACTTCTCCAATATAGCTCCATTCCCCTTCCTTTATGCTATTTTGTCATATATATTACATCTTTATCTATTAGAGCCTAATAATATATTTTTTTTTGAGACAGAGTCTTACTGCGTTGCCCGGGCTAGAGTGCCGTGGCGTCAGCCTAGCTCACAGCAACCTCAAACTCCAGGGCTCAAGCGGTCCTTCTGCCTCAGCCTCCCAAATAGCTGGGACTACAGGCATGTGCCACCATGCCCGGCTAATTTTTTTTTCTATATATTTTTAGTTGTCCAATTAATTTCTTTCTAATTTTAGTAGAGACGAAGTCTCGCTCTTGCTCAGGCTGGTTTCAAACTCCTGAGCTCAAAGAATCCGCCAGCCTCGACCTCCCAGAGGACTAGGATTACAGGCGTGAGCCACCGCACCCCGGCCAGTGTAACTTTATAATGGTAATCACAGCTACCCCTTGTTGAGCCACTATTCTCAGTCAGAGAAGATGCTAAGCACTTCATATACATTATCTTTCCTAATTTTCTCAGCCATTCTTTTGATGTAGGTAATATCCCCATTTTACTCCCAAGAAGGCAAAACCATTCTTTGTAGAAAGAGACAAATGACCTAGATAAATAACTTGATGTCTAGCATTTCCTGAAGAGAGCAACTTCCTGGTTATGGCTAAGGAATCAGGAAATATTTTTTTACTTCTCATCTGCAGGGTGTTGGAGGTGGGATCATTGATGCTTGTCTAATTGGTTTTCATCATAATGTCCCCCACACAGAAAGATCCTGCAGGATCAGTCCTCAGTTGTCTAGATTAAATGATTAATTTAATGTTAATTTAATTTAATTTTATTACCTATGTGTGATGTGTGTTAACCAGACTATGCCATTGAGACATAGAATATCCGATTCTTAAATATGTATAAAGTCTTAAATACCTGGATCAGGGTGGATCAGAGGTGACAGGCAGGTTGGGGCAAGAAGGCAGTGTTTGTTCACCTATCACTTCAACTAGTAGTTGTTAAATGCTACAAGTGTTAGGCACTGAGCATATAAAAATGATTAAGACAATCAATGTAGAAAATAGGGACACTGTCAGAAGAACAAATACAGTAATTGCCTTGCTATATGTGCTTCAATAGATACACACACACTATATGCTATAATAAAAAGTACTGTAACACAAATATGAAAAAACTTATGTAATACTACTTGCTGGGAAGAGTTGAGGAAAGTTTGATAAAGGAAGAACAAACTGAGCTGCGTTTTGAATCATGAATAGAAGTTTGTCAGATTGAAAAAGAAGAAGACATAAAAGATGCAAAATTATGTAGATCCAGAAGAGAACAGGGTAGAGTTTAAGGCATATTACAGAGTGATGATGATTAATCTGTTTGGCACAAGATCACGAAGGATTTTTCAGCCTGTTGAGGTCTGAACTCTGTCCTCTAAGCCAGGGATGGGCAAACTTTTTCTGTAAAGAACCAGGTAATATACAAACAGATGGTATTCTAGAAGTTTGGTGAAATGAGAGATTTCTGAATTAGATATGGCATTTGGGACTCTGATACATACGTAGATTGATCAAATCATGTTTATATATTAGAAAGTGTAGTTATTTCTCCTCTTGCTTTTTGCAAGTGTCTCTTGATTTCCTAAACAGAGTTTTTTGGAAATGAAATTTTGACAGTTGAAGTACTTAAAATATCCCCTAAAGGGACTCGTATTTTTTTCTATTAAGAGTTGCTTCTCAGCTGGGCACGGTGGCTCCCTCCTGTAATCCTTGCACTCTGGGAGGCCGAGGCGGGCAGATTGTTTGAGCTCCGGAGTTCGAGACCAGCCTGAGCAAGAGCGAGACCCCGTCTCTACTAAAAAAAAAATAGAAAGAAATGATCTGGACAACTAAAAATATATAGAAAAAATTAGCCGGGCATGGTGGCGCATGCCTGTATTCCCAGCTACTCAGGAGGCTGAGGCAGAAGGATCGCTTGAGTCCAGGAGTTTGAGGTTGCTGTGAGCTAGGCTGACACCACGGCACTCACTCTAGCCAGGGCAACATAGTGAGAATTTGTCGCAAAAAAAAAAAAAAAAAGTAAAGGAAACTTGGCCAGATAAACTTCACTTGAAAGAAAAAAATCACCTGTATGGAGTCTTCTTTGCTTTTCCAAGAGGAAATCATCCACCCATCGGAGGACAGATAGGAGCTGGGGAATGGTAGGGTGATCAAAAGCGAATCCTTTGAGTTTCTCTGAGTATGTATAGAAACCAAGCAAAGCCATAACAGTCAAAGTGCACTTAGACCAGTGGTTACTTGGGAAATGGTCCAGAATTTAGATGTTCATAGAGAATCTTAAGAAAGCCCAGGACCTCGTTTTACCTTACCAGGTTGTCAAATTAGCACTTTTTTCTATATCAAGTAGCATTCAAAACATTTGATTGAAAAACATAATTGTGAAATTATTCCTTAATCCTGGACAGAACTGGTTTATCTTGAGCATTCCCTAAGACTGACTTCTATTTAAAAGTGAACCCTCTAAATTTAAGTTGTTAAAGACATTATGAATAATTGAAGTCTTGCTGTGTTCTTGTCATGAAGATACGATCATGAGTTGAGTGCTTGGTGTCTACACCAAGGTCCATGTAAGAAACAGTTCTGGATGTTGAGGGAAGTGGGCCCTTACACAGTCAGCAGCAGGGCCAGAAAGGTTGGAAGATGGAGGCCCCTCCTAAGCCATCAGGTCACATCTCCTTGGCTTTGAATAAGAGGTCCAGAAGCTACAGGGAACTAACTGCTCCTTTCATAAAAGCTGCCCCATGGTTCCAAAGGCAGGGTCTGGCTGCCAGAAAAACAAATGACTGCCAAGCCCACGTGCAGCTGCTACTGCTGCTGAAGGGACAGCTGTGCCTCCCTGCTGCCTTCCCCATCTCACTCCGTGTATCCAATTAGCAGAATCTAGATCCCGGACTTCTGTCCTCTGCTGTGGAGGGAGGTAAAATGGACACTGAGGGACAGGATCCAGCACGGCATCATGCAATGACAACAGCTTACCATGATTACACATAGTTTGCATGTTGCTTTTTTCAGTCTTTTAAAAATATTCTCTTTATATGAACACTGTAAGGTAACCAAGGTATAAGATGCCAGTTTTTTACACAAAGAAACGTGAAGAGGTTCAACAACTTGCTCCTGGTCAAAGAGGCTAGTCAGTGTTACAGCAGATTATATTGGCACCTAACCAGCACTGTCCCCTCTCCACTATCCTGTCTTCTTTAGTACTGGTTAGTCCAGTACCATGTGACCAGAGGAAATTTTAGGGGTGCTTTAGAAGAGACCCCAAGCTAGAAAGACACCTTCAAGACACACAGCAATAGTATTTCTAAGGCCCATTGCACTGGAGGAGCCTATTTGCGGTAGAAGACACCCAACCTCAATAGGCTATTCCCCAAATTTACAAAAATAGACAATTCTTGTAATAATGGTCAAATGCAACTTTGGTCTCAATGTATTTCTTCTTTTTTCTTAAGCAGATGAAGAACCCGGAGAACCGCCATGCAGTGAGTTCCCAGTACAGGATGCATTCCTACTATCCGCCGCCGCCGCCCTCCTACCTGGGCCAGAGCGTGTCCCAGATCTTCACTTTTGAGGATGGCCCCTCCTACTCGGAAGCCAAAGCGAGCAGTAGGTGTCTGGTCACACAGACTGGATTTGGGGTGGTGAGAGGATGCATGTCCAATACTGGGTCATTAGCCCTCTCTAAATGTGTATCTGTTAGGAGCCGTTGTAAAGTTTATTGCTGTGTGAAACTTGGGTAAGTATCCTTTATTTACTTATAGAATGATTTTGCTTTGCTTGATTCCTAGTACCGTGTATTTCACTTTTTGGATACCTAGAATGACAACAATTGGATGAGAGACTCCCATTCGGAAGCTGAAAATGTGTTTTCTGGAGGATCAATGTGAAATACAGGGACACTTTAAATGTGGTTCAAATCCTGCTATTTTTTGTGAAGTGAATTTCTGTATATTGAAAACTCATTTCCCAAAGATTTTCATTTTAAAATTGAAGGTGTATTTATCTTTTTGGGGAAAAATAAAATAACATAATAAAACATTTTTGAATACAATAGATCTCAGAGTTTATGCAGTAGCAATGCAAATAACTCTGATATAATGGCTTTAAAATAAAAAATGACTGTTTAATGAACCAAAGCACTTTGAAATACACAGTTCCTCAACTTCAATTTTAACCTTCTCCCCAACATTTTCACTGTGATGATAGGCGGGT
>CAUYSK010092481.1:0-71600 GCA_963575035.1 Avahi laniger | reverse complement strand
GAGAGAGAGAGAGAGGGAGAGAGAGGGAGAATGAGAATAGCAGCGATAATGTGTCGATTATGTAGGAATTTTGCACACTTTGCATTTGTTATTGTTCACAGTAATTTGGAAGATAACTATAAATTTGGCAAATAAGATTTGGTTTGGTAGGTTAATGAAAAAACATCGAATTCTGATGATCCTTTATAAATGAAGGAATTTTCCTAACTGGCCTAATCTTTCTGTGATTTCCACAATCTTTTCTACTCTCCTTTTCTTCCCGCTGGAATCTCGTACCACATTTTGTTTCACAAACGCATTGAATGAACAGCAGCGGAGGGTGCGTCTTTAGAAGGGAATGAGTTCTTGAAGGGCCTTCCTAGAAAACTGATGTTTTCCCAAATGCCCACCTGACTGAAGAGTTGAAAGGAGACGTGGCAGGTCTGGAATTCACTGTCTCTCTCTATATAATGTGGCTGTGATTGCGGAACAATACGGAAAATTGCTAACTCTGCAGTTCTATTCAGTGCACAATTTTTTTCCAGAGGTTATAGTGATATTCAGCTTTCAGCATTTTATGAGAACAAATAGGACACATTCAAAGTGAATTCTAAATGACCAAAAGCTACTTGATCAGAAGAATTCAATTTATAACGAGATTCACCACTTCAAAGTCAATTCCAGCCCTTTTATTATCTGGAGGCTGCAGAATGAATCATTTTCTGTGGGCTGCAGGAAGTTCATATGCTGGATACTTAAGGGGTTGCATTTAGCAAGATGCAGGGTCTGAAACAATCACGACTAGAACCACGTTTGGTTTTTTCCATGTTACTGGCATAATCTCAAAATAGAAGCTTTCTTTAATTTTAAGTTTATGCACCCAAATTGGTAGCTACTCCCTCATTCAACTCTGATGTACACTTTCTCATATCTGCATACATACGACTTTCCACTTTTACACACCCTGTTTATTTTATAGACAATTCCCACAATATTTCTGATCTGCAGCACTGCAACAAACTTGCTCTGCTGTGTAAACCATGGCATCTGTGCTGTGTGTGTTAACAGAACCTAGCTCGATGTCCCTGAGGCTCAACCCACTTCCCCACAAGCTTCCTGCCACATCTTGATCACAGGCTTTACTGCAAACCAGAGGGCAAAAGAGAAAGGTATAAAAGTCTAAATTGAACCAGAAAACTCCAAACTGATTGAAATTACCTGACTTGATGCTTATTAAGTGCTAGACAATTGGGCAAAATGTCTGCTGTGATATCCATTAAGTTCAGTTACAGCTAAATTTAACTTTTCTGCACATTGGCTTTGGTGCTTGAGAATTCTATGCCCACTAAGCTCATGAGTTCAATGATAATATCCTGGGATCATGGGACTAAATAGGAATGCATGTGTTGTTAAAGCAGCACAAAGAGAGAGTGAAATGCAAAGAGATCAGGGAAGATTTCTTTAACTTTGTCTTGAAAAACGAGTGAACATTTTTTAAGTGGAGCCGTGGGCTGCGCAGGGAGCAAGCGGCAAGAGCAGGATAATGAGAGTCACGTGTTCTGGGAATAACTAGAGATCTGGGATACTGGACAGTAATTTTCCCCTTTCAATTTTCTCCTATTTATCCCTTCCTCCTTTCCACAGCAGAAGTTGAAGCAAGAGCATCTCTCACAATTTATTGATAATGCATCTTTAAAGGCAATGAAAAACAAAGCTTCTCTGGGAAATCTAAGTCATGTTTTCAGAGCAAAATGTAACATACCTGTATGAATAAAATGAGTTTTACTCTATCTTCGGGTGGGCAAAAAACCATTCTCCATCTTTATAGGGGTGAAAAGACAAAAGAGCAATTCATAAGTCCATAGGATGATTCTCTAGTTGATTTCTCCAGTTATCAGAACCACTTTATATTCTTACAAAGTTGTTGGGGACTCCAAGAAGATTTTGTTTATGTGGGTAATTATCTGCCAATATTTATGATATTGTAAATTAGAATATATTACAAAATAAAACTTTTTAAAGATGTTTATTAGTTTAAAATAACAATAATATACATATTATTGATAAGTGTAAATAGCATATCTTAGTTAAAAAGAAAAAGTGAAAAGGTTGGCCTTTTTTTTAGATTTTTGCATATATTCATAATGTCACACTTTATAGAATACTGTTGGATTTTCATATATGCATTTCTTTTCTTCTGAAAGATTATTTTGGCTCAAATATAAAGAAAATCTAGGATCGTACAATATGTTCAAAGGAAGGAACACTGAAGCAGTCTTTCCAGATAATGATGGATATTCTTCTCTAAAACCACACTTAAATTTGACAAATGATAGTTTCTCCAAGGTTATTTGCAATGTAGAATCTAAAGCCATATTAATAAACTTTTTGTACTTTTTATATTAAGATTCATTGGTCTGTCTTGCACTTTGAATAGATCTTTGCCCATGCTTGATTGTATAACATCATGTACTAGTCATTTGGAAAATAATGGCTGAGACAGATCTTTCAAGTGTTAGCTCATATCATTCCATAGTGTCAAGAAGCACATGCATTAACAGCACCATCAATCTCATCAGAAAAATCTTTAAGTGTTAGAAAGCTATTAAGCTTATGGTGGCAGAGTCAAGCAATATTGCAAAATCCTATTTTTACTTCAGAGCTCAAATTTTATTTTCTGCAACAAATACTGTAATTTATTTTCCTTGAACTGTCAGACTCATTCCATTCATTTATGAGAAAATGTCTACCCAAATACTCCAGTTTTAATAATCAACACTTTTCTAGTGTCAATTGTTTTCTAAAGTAAAAATTGTATTCCATACAAAATGTAGATAGTTTAGCTTGCAACTCAAATCATTGCCCAAGTGCTTTTCCTTGAGCCAGATAGCATATTTTGGTATGCAGCAGAAGTGCTTTATGTATATTTTTTATTTCATCACATAGAATGTGAGAAAGACATGTCTATAGTGTCAACATTTAAAAGAATTAATCATCGTAACTTTTCATAAAGGACATTCTTGATAAAACTGGCTCATTGTTTCTGTGAGTATGTGGTAGTATAGAATGCAATAAATATTAGTACACTTTGCCATCACTGATTTCTGCAAAGACAACAGCTAATTGTCCACTATTGTTTTTGTTCCACCAGTGCAAATATCAACGTAGAGGAAAAGGAAAATAATTACTCAGCAGTATAAGGAAAATAACTTTGACCCCATGTATCTCCTAAAGGTGTCTCAAGTTCCCTGAGTGGTCTGTGGACCACACTTTGGGAACTTCAGGTGTAAGGAGTATACAAATCAAAGATTTTATAGTTAATCGATGTACTGGTAGGTAAACAATGGATCTCTACATCTCACCAGAGACAAGTTTATTTAGCGATGACTTTCTGGAGAGTGGGATGCACCATTTTTGCTGTATCCAGTGAATTCCAAATAGAGCTATGCATCGGCCTCTCCTCAGAAACTTTTAGGGCAGAAATAATGATATAGAGAGCTGGAATTCTCTCATGGATTTAAATTCAAAATCTGGTGTGCAGTATTGAAATGTGTATTTTTATCATGTCCCTAGTGATGCTGTTCATCCAGATTATGTGATATACTTGGAAATCCCTGAATCAATGTGGCCATGAGAACCTAGATGGTGTGTTATCAATTATATGTCATCCCCGGTGTACTCATGGGTGCCACTAGGGTATCCAAGGTGCCAGTTTGTCTCATCCCTTGTTTCTGGTGACCTTGGAAGCTACAGTTATGAGAGAATCAATGACAGAGAACTGATTTCAGACTTAAGCTACAGTTATCAGAGAATTTTCAAGTGTAAAAATTAAGGAGAAGCGGATTTCTTTCTTTTTTTTTTTCTGACTGACATGATGCAAGTTTTCAATAAACTTTAACACCCTTTTATGTCCTTTGAACCACATAGTTTTGGATATTTTTATATTTTCCAAAATCTTTGCAAGACATTTCTAAATGTTAACAGGGGTAAAAACATTTCAACATGATAATAAAAATGGCCAAATACCGGAAAACAAATGAGAGGTCATAACAAGGTTAAGGCCATTAAGGAAGAAGTTATATAAGAAACATTCGAAGGAGAGAGAGGGGCTTCTCTAAGCAAAAGCTTATTTTTTTTTTTTGAGACAGAGTCTCAACTGTGTTGCCTGGGCTAGAATGCCGTGGTGTCATCCTAGCTCACAGCAACCTCAAACTCCTAGGCTCAAGCGATCCTCCTGCCTCAGCCTCCCAAGTAGCTGGGACTACAGGCATGCGTCACCATGCCCAGATAATTTTTTTCTATATATTTTTAGTTGTCCAATTAATTTCTTTCTAATTTTAGTAGAGACGGAGTCTCGCTCTTGCTCAGGCTGGTTTTGAACTCCTGAGTTCAAACAATCCGCCCGCCTCAGCCTCCCAGAGAGTTAGGATTACAGGCATGAGCTACTGTGCCCTGCCACAAAAGCTTATTTTTAAAGTTATATAGTCAGGAAAAGGAAGAGCTAAAACCAGCGGTGTCATGGCCACTCCTACACGACAGCATTTCCGTACTCGCAGGAGACACCAAGCTTGTGTTGGGAGGAGTCTAGTCCTCAGATACCAGTGGATACTGTGCTTCTGTCCCCTAACATGTCCAGGGAGGACAACACGAGTCACAAAATCACTGGCAAAGTTAAAGGACATTATGGACCATAAAGCACTTAGCACAGTGCCTCACCTGTGACAGGCTTTGAGTATCTTTTAGCTGCTCTGAAAGTATTGTGTCTGTCCCCCCACATAATCAAGAACCTGGTATGTTCAGGTATTCATCTGACTCTTCTTTTTATCCTAGTGGCAGGCAATTAAAATGTCTCTAATAAAGATGGATTACATTGGTTGAATAAAGTGTTTTAAACCTAAATGTGTTTTGAGTGATTTTCTTGAGAGAATAGAGGCCAAAATGGCCCCAGAATAGGGAATACCCTTCATGTAAATGACAGAAAACCTAAACCATAGCTGAGTAGAAAAAAATCACAGCATTCTCTCCAGTGATGTACGTTCCACTTTTGTGATTTGTGTTCTCTTTTTTATTAAATTTTTGGAAAACTTTGTTCTGAAGATACTTAATTAGACTATCACTGTGGACCAGAATAGAAAGTCCACAATTGCCCCTCCCTGGAGACTGGGGACTTTTTTGAATCTTTGGTAGAATTCACAAGTGAAATCACCCTGGGATTTTCCTCTGTGGAGAATTTTTAATTGCTAATTCAGTGTCTCTACTTGATACAGTTCTATTTAGATTTTCTATTTCTTGCTGTGTCAGTTTTGGTCATTTGTGTCTCTCTGGATGTTCGTGTATTTCATCAATGTAATTTGTTGGCATATAGCTCTTCACGGTATTTCCATATTTTTTTGTCTGTAAGATTGGCATTAATGTCCTTCTATTCATGTCTGATTTTATTAATTTGAATCTTCTCACTTTTTTCTTGGTCAATCTAGGTAAATCTTTGTCAATTTTGCTGATATTATATTTTCAAAGAACCAATATTTGACTTAGTTAATTTATTTATATTTCTCCATTCTTCACCTTTTTAATTTCTCCTCTGATCTCTATTGTCTCCCTCTTTCTATGCCTTAGATTTAATGTGCTCTTTTTCCAGTATCTTAAGGTAGAATGTTAAATTATTGATTTGAGATCTTTCCTTTTTATTGTCTGTATTTATATCTATACATTTTGTCTCACACACTGTTTTAGTTGCATCCTGTAAGCTTTGGTACATTGTGTCTTCATTTTTATCCATTCCAAAATATTTGCTAGTTTTTCATGTTTTTTCGTTTGTTTGTTTGTTTGACTCATTATTTATTTAGAAGAGTTTAACTTCCACATATTTGTGATTTTTTTTCAAATTTCCTCCTACTGATTTCTAATTTTAGTTCATTAAAATCAAAGAACATATTCTGTATGATTTTAATGCTTTTAAACATATTGAGACTTATCTTGTGAGCTAGCTTATAGCATAGCCTCAAGAACTTTCCATGTGCATTTGAAAAGAACATATGTTCTGTTGTTTGAGGGTGGAGTGTTCAGTAGATTATCTATTAGGTGTATTGGTTTTAGTCTGTTTAAGTCTTTTATATCCTTGTTGATTTTATGTCTAGGTTTTCTCTCCTTTTCTGAAAATGGTATATTGAAGTCTCCAACTATTATTACTGTTGAACTGTCTACCTCTCCCTTTAATTCTGCTTCTCCTGGAGCGGCACTCCTACATTACAACATCAGGATGCTGGATGCAGGCTGCTGTCTCTGGTCCTCTCAGCTTGCCTCTCCTAGCAAGGATTCTGTGCCCTGTGGGTGAGCTGGGAGCTCTGTAATCTCAGCCAGCCAAGCCTGTGTAGACCTTCTGCCCTGGGACTAGGAGCTGGGTATGAGGAGGGAACCTTGAGCTCTATCTTGCCTGGAATTTAGCCTCTGCAACAGGGAGCTACACTGAGACTAGGAATGTTGGTCACCTGACCCTCTTTGGAGTGGAAGTTGAGGGGAAGGGAGAGAGCCTTATCTTTTTGTTCACACTCCTCTCCATAATGAGCAGAACTTCTGTCACACTGAGCTGACGGTGCAGGGGTGTAGTAGAAAGTGAGTTCTGGCTAGAGCCCTTCACTGTCTTCACCAAGACTGAGTTGATTTTACTGAGTAAATGTTTCCCCCTTTGCTGCATGCCCTTAGGACAACTTCTCAAGATGTTAAAGCACTTTTTTAAAGAAATAATTTTTACAAGTTGTGGTTACTCCACTGGATATTGGGTGCATGGGGGAGCCTCTCATGCCACCATAGTACGTGTTGTCCTCCTGACACATGTCTTTAATGACTAAATGTGTTAAAACAGATGAGCAGGAACATCTGCCCTGTGTCTTTCTCCTCTTCCTTTTCACTAGAAGTAAATGGGAGAGAGAAGGAATAATGCATTACTGATATTATCTGTTTTTGTAATGAGTAACAGATTGAGTAATATTGTGAATTAGTGCAATATTGGAATTACACTACTGACTATGAACCCCATGGTTTCTAATTCCTATGCATAGGGACCTGTTGCTTTATGATGTCAGTTGTTTATTGTGGATGCTAATCTCTCCAATATCGCTCTGAGGATCTTTGACATTCTTATTTAAAAGTCATTTTTGGATTTTATTATTATTTCTATTTTATGAGAGTGAATTCTCCCATTTAATTGGAAGATTTCTGTTTCCTCTTGCTAGCTGTCTGTGTGAGCTTTTTGTTTGAAAGAGCACCTTGATTAGCTCTCTCTTTTTCTCACTTCCATCTCAACTTTCCCCAGGAGGCCTCAAGTCTTGTGACTGTCTTCCCAGCATGGATTTAGGTGCATACGGGGCTTGGGTTGCCATCTGTAAGTGGCATTTGAGGTCAGAGACCTGAGTGAGGGTGCAGTGTGGCTGGGATGCAGTGAGTGCAGTGAGTGCAGCTTGTCACACCACGCAGGCGGCTCATGAGCAGCCACACTAGCGGTTATGACTATTTCCAGCCTTGATTTAGGAATGAGAAAAGCCACTCACCACCCACTCAACCAATGAACTGAATGTAGGTACAGTTTATTTGAGGGACCCGGAGACCTACTTTAGGTGAATTTCTGGCCACCATTGACTGGTCCTTGTTTCCACACTCAGGCCCAAATAACCCCAGAACTTCTGACCAAGCTTATCAGTGAGTTTTCATTACTTTCCAACAATAAAAGATGTGTATCCCTTTAATGTGGTTTTGCACATACATATATATATATATAAATGCATACACACATATATTAAAATATTTTATTAATAATTGCCTTATATTTGAGGTATGGTAAGGGCATACTTTCCATACAACTTTGTATGTCATCTTGACTAGGACTTTTGTATGCATTTTATTGTTTTCTTTAATGTTTATTTACAAAAAAACCTTAAGATGAGTTGTAATCTACCCCTTTTACGATTGGATAAAATGAGTCTAGAACAGGTGATATAACATTTCTGAAGTTATAATGCTAGTTTTTGCTAAAGCTACTATTTGAAGCTCAGTAGGTTTTAATCAAATACCTGGGTTTCTTCCACTTCATAATGCCAGGGATAAGTCAAAATAATCTTTCAAATTAACATGTATTTTATTTTGAAAATATTTTATATTTTTAAATTTTTTCCTTAAACTATATATATGATAAGTACTTTTGGTCCGATACTGTAAAAGACGTTTTTTCCTATGTAGGTAGACAGTGCTATTCCAGATCTCATTTTTCATGAATTGTTCCATTCATAATTCATTTACTTTTATCAGATAATATGTGTATCCATCTGGGCTACAGTTGTCTTCTTAACATCTTCTGAAGCAGACTAATAAAGTTTAGTAATTGTCTATAGCCCAAAGAAAGTTAGTTTTTAACTGCTGCAGAAAAGAAGAATACTGCAAAGAAAAAGAACCAGTATTTATACTGTCGAAGTCACAGCGGCAGTAATTTAAACAGCATGAGCTGTATCCCACTCACACAGTTTGCACGTCACTGTATCTCTGCAGTTCTGTGATCCACAGGGTTTCAGTAGTAAACCAAATGGAGATGGTAAAGAATTTTAGAGCAGAGCCATACTTACTCCTTCAGTGAATCACCTCAGACATGAACTGAGCCTCTTGTTTAACCAAGACGTTAAAATCAAGGAGACACCCAGAGCCAATGTTTTGTGCATTTAAAATTCTCTCTGTGAGGTGGTGGCCAGGTGTGGGCTCACTGATGGGGTGCTGGGATCCGGGCGCACAGGAGAGTGACATTCAGCAGAATCCTGGAGGGGCGGTTAATGCCACGCACTGGCTGTGCAGTTGAGAAACCAGGATCTTCAATCCAGACTGTGCCAGGTATTAGCTGCGGGCATGAGATACGTAGTGGAACCTGCCGACCGCCAGCTCCCTCGCCTAAGAGAGAGGACAGCATCGTCTCAGGTGGTCGTTGAGAAGGTGGGGTCCTTCATATCTGACTGGCTCTTGTTGGTACTCAGTAAATGGCAGCTATGGCATGATGACTACTTTCACCCAGAAGGAGAAGATTTATCCTCCTCACCCTCGTCCCCAGGTATTTTATGGAAAAAGGTGAGATATGTTTATCTGTCAAATGACACTATCAGGGATGTGCTGCTTATTATTTGCACAACTCCTCTATCACATAAGTGAAAGTAAAAAGAGAAATGTCATTTCATTGCTGTGATTAAGATTCTGAGACTCTTTCAGGGAGAGGAAAAAATATCAAACCAAGGAGAGCACACACACACACACACACACACACACAGAGACACACACAGGCACACACTGATGAACGCAAGTTTAGCGGCTTCTTGAAAAGGACCATCCCAGTTGACAATCTAGTTGGCTACCAAAGGTCATTTCTGTATTTCTTTTAAGATGACAATTTTTATTTTTGGTTACTTTTAAATGAACTTTTGTATTATTTGCTTCTAAAAGGGATGGAATATTATTAATTATGTGGTTACCACCGGATTGAATGACAATTGCTTTTAGGTAAGTCAAAGAAGACAGCCAAGGGAGCTGTCCCACAATAACAAGAAGTGCACTGGTCTCCAGCTACGAGGTCTGAACCCAGCAAGGTGATGCAAGGGACCCCCACCTGCAGACGCATGACCTGGTCCATGTGCCATCTCATTGATTCCTGCCTCACCAGGAGCACCAAATACACAGTGAGACTGGGACCCTAGTCTCTGAGAAAGCCCTTCAGGACACAAAATACTTTGTGGAATCTTCCAACAGAAAGGATATATTCTGTTGAAATTGTTGCCACTTGCCCATTTCCATCCAAGGAATTCCTCTGTAAGGATTTCAGGATACTAGGAATCATGAAAGACAGTGAGGAAATGCAAATACAGTATATTTTTCTCTGTGTCTGGTGATAAGCCATCATGTGCATTTCAGTGTTTTAACATCAGAACAAAAGAAATGCGCTATTTGGGAAAAACGATATCCATATCATTTTCTTTTCCAGATGTAAAAAATTCAGCATTGTAGATTTGGGGTTTTTTTGCTAAAAAATGGAAATTAATTTGGAAATTGAGAGGAAAAAAATCAACACAAGCTACTTAGAAAGGAAGAATTTGGCCACGATACAGGTTGTTTCTCTCTTTGCATGGGCTGCTTTCTCAGTTTTTAGAGTGCAATGAGGAAAAGGGTTTTAAATATCATCTAAATAACAACATACCACATGGAACCACCCCTCATCCTCAACAGATATCACTTTTTGCACAAGTCCTTGTTGTCAATCAAATGCTGCCATGAAATTAGTCTAAGTAACAGCAGTTTTATATACCACATTTTCACAAGTCACACCATTTTATGATTACATATCAAAGACATTCATGATGCCAACCAATCTGTCAGTATTTAAATGAGGCATTTTGGAAAAAAAAAATAAAGTCAGACACAGCATAAATGGAACTAATGCTGCAGCATTATAAACCATGCTCTGATAGGAATTTAATGTACCTGTGTTCTTCTCCATCGGGCTCATGCTGTTTCTTTTGGTGAAGCAAGATTAATTCTTCCACATTACCTGTGTAGGGAAGATTACATTTTCTTTTAAGAATATAAACTAGAAATATCTCCTGAACTCAGCCCAGCCTCTGCTCCTTTTTAAATACCTATATGCAGGGCTTGCTCAGGCAAAACTGCAAAGGGACTAATCTGACTTCCAGTATTGGGTTTTGAAAGCAAGTGGCACAGTGTTAGGAAAGAATTTTGGGGGCACCTAGGTTTCAATGTTAGTTCCGTAATACACTAAATACATATATATATATAAATATATACAAGGCAACTCACGTGAGCTGTAAGAGCCTTCATTTCCTTCTTTGTAAAATGGAAATAATTATACCAATTCACAGAAGTTGACATGTCTAAATTCCCTTACCCTACCGATCTTTGTATAAGACTTTTTTTTTTTAATGAACATACTTTGACTTGCATTCTTGAAATCTGAGCAATGTTCACTCAAAAAGCATTTATGGCTGTCACAGAATGAAGAGCAATGTGTGATGTCTGCCTGGAAGAATCTCACCACAGTGTAAATGACTAAGTCTTTTTTCTTTTTAATTTGAAAATATTACAGGGATACAAATGCTTTGGTTACATGGGATTGCTTTTGTATTGCTTGGGTCGAAGTTATAAGTGTGCCCATCACTCAGATAGTGTGCATGGTGCCTGTTAGGTAGGATTTCACCCATCTCGCCTCACCCCCCACCTGCATGATGTCCACTGAGTTTCACTTCCATCCATGCACGAGTGCTGATCTCTTAGTTCCAGTTTAATAGCGAGTACACGTGGTGCTTGTTTTTCCATTCTTGCGATACTTCACTTAGGGGAATGGTCTCCAATCCCATCCAGATTGTTGCAAAAGGTATTAATTCACTTTCCTTTATGGCTGAGTAGTACTCCATGGTATACATATACCACATTTTATTAATCCATTCTTTGTATAAGACTCTTAAAAATAAAACTGCAGCATATAGAGATCTCTTTTTCGGTACCAACCATCTTTATTTGGATTAGTCTTTTCTACTTTTTTTTTTTTTTTTTTAGTTCAGTCTCCAGAGAGACTGTCAAAAATTGCCAATGCTGACTGTATTTCAAGTCATCATGGCAGGGTATTGAGAAAAGTTTTCAATTAGCAATAATCGTGTCTCGGATAAAACTCGCTGGCTACTCTACTGCCACTGTGCAAAGCTAGTCTTTTCTACTTTTATCATCGCTTTCCACATTCTTGGAAGTATTTATTTCACCTTGGTAGCAAATTCTCCTGCAGCTTCAGCGAGTCTATGCAGAAAAGGAAGAAAGCATAAATAAGTGGAGCTGAACGCCCACAGGTTCTAGTCCCCGTGACGGTAGGAAGAGCGGATAACCCAGGGCTGCAGGTCTCCAGCGGGACGCGCATTTCCGTTGCTCATTAACCCTAAGGACTGAAGCTCATCTGGTGAAACTTCAGGCAAAATTAGAAAACACAAAACCATAATGGCCATGTGGGTGAAGGGGAAGCCAGGAGAGGCATTTGGTCATTTCCAGAGCCTCTGAAATCCTACCATATGGGGGAACGTTTGCTCCGTCCCGGAGTCAGGCCGGCCCTGCCAACACGTGATATGGGAACTACTGAGATTTCATCTGCCCAGTTGAATCAAAACTGAAAGGATCAGTTCAAAGCAGATGGACTGAGAAACTGCAGCAATTGCTTCTGAGGGTCTCTCTTTGAATTTAAAGAGCCCTGCACCACCGGGGCGTGAGGGTCGGAGGAGTCCTGAAGAGCACCTCTCGCTCAGAAGCCGGCACCCAACACCTGAGGGACACTCTGCAAAGGCCCATCAGTGCCCCGATGGCTGGCTGAGGCCGGATGCACAATATCTGGAGCTGGACTTATGTATGGATAGCTTTGGGGCCAGAGCAAGAACTGGGAAATATGGGGGCAATGAAAACCCTGGTGACAGACAAGTCAGCTGCCTTCCAGGAGATGTGAGGCTCAAATATCAAAGAGATTAAGCACAGATACTAAGTTTATTGGCCAGAGGTAGACTGATGGTCACTGCATTTGGAGCCTGACCGAGAATCAGGGTGCTGGTATACCAGGCACCAGGAGGTGCATCCGGATAGCTTGGGTGCCACAGCCACCCATGGGTGTCGTAACTCCTTGAGAGCTAGAGGCTGTGAGCCTCAGGCTCATGCTGAACTGACATACGGAGGCCAACCAAGTGCAGTCTTCACCACCTGGTGTCCCTTCCTGGGTGCAGGTCGAATGAGGGTGTGCCCATGAACAGGGCCTTCAAATCTGGAAATCGGGATGGGCAGAACTTACTTACAGCTAACAGCAATGAGGAGAGAATGCTGTGACTTTCCAGGGGCAGGATGAGAGGAGTATGTCTGAAGGCCAGGAGCCAGCACGGGACCCAGACCTAGAGTCAGCAAGAAAGAAGAGGCTGGGCAGGCTGTGTCTGGGGAGGCATGGGACCAGCAAGCCGGAGGGACCCTTCATTGTGGCTTTAGGGTACCGGCCGCAGCAGGAACAGTGGAAGGCAGTCCGGCCCAAGACAGAAGGGCTAATGCCCCCTGCACAGCGGCAGGAAGGGGCTTCATCACTTCCACCAGGGGGGTTTGTTGGAAGAGGATGAGACACCCAGCTCAAAGGGGTTTGGGCAGCCTGACTTGAAAACTGTAAACAGAGAGACGTGTGAGGCCAAGTGAAGGGAGCGGGTCCAGCTGAGGTGGAGACTGAGTGAACTCGAGCCATGCCTGGCTGTGTGGAGGGCGGCTGGGAGGAGAAGCGGGTACCGGGACGTGGGAGAATGCAGGGCCACCGTACTTGACCCAAGGAGGCCGGGGTGGGCCCGGAGAGGGAGCAGAGGTGCCCGGGGAGTCAAGGCTGCCTGAGGAGGGGGGAGGCAGATTCGACAGGTGAGAAGCAGGAAAGTTCGGCCAGAGAGAGGTGGAGGCGACCCCGGGGAGGGGATGTTCTGCCAGGTACACAGAGTGAGGCGTTCACTCTGAAGTGCACTGGGGTCCCCACAGATGGTTTCAGGAGATGAACTGTGCTAATTACGATCAACAGGCGTGCCCTTCCCCGAAAATGCAGATAAGGCATTTCATTTATTCCTTTCTTCTTCCGCACACGTGAGGCCTCCACCATGTTGCAGGCCTGTGCTCATGATCCCATTTTATAATAAATACAGGCAAATATAAGAAGAGCACTTTGAGAGAGGCCAGGACGCTGGCTCAGACAGACACCGCTAGTGAGCCCCCTGACGCGTCTTTAATTAACGTGTTGATTGTTGAACTTTTACTCCAGCGAGATGAAAACTTACCATTAAATTAGCATTTTTCAGAAAATGTAAAACTGCAGTTCCCTAAATTCCATACTTTATGTGAAAGCATCAAGGCAGAGATATTATTTCAAAGTGTGAGTCTATCTGATGGAAAGGATAGCAAATACATATGCTTGTTGTCAGTATCCATAAACACTTTTTTTCTGAGTTACCCAAATGCGTTCTGGTTTTGTTGCAAAACTTTTTATACACTTCATCATTATAATAAATTTCTAAATCTGTCATGTGTTTTAAGTAATATATCTCTATATCAGTCTTTAAAAAGTAAGCTTTTGGTAAATTATTTAATTCTAATCTTCTAGGTTCTTCTGTAATATATCCTGTTAATAGTATATAAATTTAGTATATTTTTTAATGTAGTGAAATGTAGAAATCAGTAAGATCCTGAGGGAAAGGACAAGGAATGCATTTACTACAAATTGTGTTATCCAAATCAAGTATCTGTTTCATATATTAAACCATACACCAAAATCATAAATTTAAGAGTAATAAATTTTATTACCTGGTTTTAGAGATATCAGCTAAAACTTACCCTTGTTCATATGGCTAGATTTTCCTATATTGAATCAATCTCCTAATGTTCACTATGTAGGGTATGTAGCATTACAGAGCGGTGCTGTGTTACTCTGGTTATTGTCAAAAGCAGATTTTCTAACAATTTTCCTGAGTCAGATAAGATAGATGACACTAGGGTACAAAATGCATGTCACATGACTTTATTCTCATGTCGTGTCTGATAAAATTGATATCATGGGCATGCAAGTCTCTTACAGCCTTGGGGAGAGTAGCTCTGACCCCTAGGTCCCATTTGGGCCAACACGCCACTGTCACCGGCCCTTCCACACACACTGCCCCGTAAGCATAAAATAAAGGTCGAAGGTCACAGTAACAGTACTTTGTACCACGTCAGAGGTGCAATACGAGGCCAAACTTTGAGAAAGAGACTTCGAAGCCCAGTGGTGTTGGAGCTGCGTAAGTCAGGGAGGAGAGGGAAGTGGACTGAAGCCACCAGTAGCAGGAGAGCACCTGAGGCTGCAGGTGGGTACAGAAAATGACAAACGTTTCCCTTTCCTGGGACCATCCAGGTTGTAGGAACTTGCTTGGTTCCACTTTGTTTATGTGCACTAAGTCACCAAGCCCCACTGTCTTGTTTCTTATTTGGAAAAAATTAGCTGCCGTTTAGGCCATTTCAGTGGCTTTGACATCCTCACGCAGTTTCACCCAGCAACGGAGGGTCTTCACGGAGGAGAAGGATTCGCCAAAGCACCTGTCGATGTCCATTCCTTGTCATCAGCCAAGTCCCACGGAGCTTTTGCTGCGGAGCATCTGGGAGAGGAAGGCTTGAAATATCCCTGGTGGGAGGGGCAGCAAGTAGATAGTGCCTGGGTGCAAACTACAAAATCATGGCCCGAGAGAAGCAGAGCCAGGGAAGCCGGGGACGTTTGTCTGGGAATGAGACAGCGCTTACTCCTCTCCCTCCTCTCACTCTGCCTGGATGAGCACCCGTAGAGAGAGGTATCACAAAGTTACTCAAATACCTTGAATTGTCAAAAAAATTCAATTGCTTTATGTCTCTATGATTTATCTGATCTCCCTTTCAAGCCCCCACCTTGATGAAGAAATTACAAACTTCAGGCCAATTCTGATTTAAATCCTAGGATGTTTCATTCGTACGATGCGATCGTTTGTTCTCAGATCTGGGTGAAGGCGCCGTCGGACCCTTCTCCTTCCCAGGCTCCCCTCGGAGAGGGCGCCGATGCCCACCCAGCACTTTGCTGCCACTGCGCTGCGCCCCGGCATGGTTCCGCTTCTGACCGAGGCTCTTCCGGCCCGCTGCTCTGCCCTGCTGCCACCTGCCTTGGTCCCAGGGGAGCAGACAGTGCTCTCTCCCTTCATCTCACATGTCATACGTGACCTTTCCTTTACTTCCTCTTAGTAGAGGGCAGAATCCAACTATTAGTGAAGTTTTGCTAAAGATCTATGAAGATCTGCAAAGTCAAGAGTAAAAGAAAACAATCTACATTTATTTCATAGATCCAAATTCTTGTCTGAGTTTTTCCCTGGACTCTGTCCTGTCTCACAGCTCACAGCACAGACGTAGCACAGGGCGGCTCATGAGGCCACCTCCACGAAGGCACCCGTCACCTGCGTCTCAACGTCCCAGCACAAATGACTTCCTGTCCCCATAAACGGAGGGGAGGGAATGGGATCGTCCTTCCAGCCCCTGACTCCATACACAACCAAGGCAGCCTGACCCTCAGGCTCTGTTTCCTGCCCAGGATGACTGGCACAGGAGTGTGCAGAAGAAAATTATTCTTGCACGTAGAGTATAGCATGGCCTTGTGGGCCCAGTAAGGCCAGGCTGGCAGAGTCCTCCAAGAAGTGCTAATAAAAATAGAACTGCACAAGCCAGAGAGTGATTGAGGGACATGCTTGAGGGGGGTTAAGTGGAAGGAGCCGGCAGAGGGCAGACCCTGACGTAGGTCTGGTAGCTGTCAGGGGGTGGAGAGAAGGATTGCTCAGGAAGATCCTCTGAGCACAGGGGAGCACAGAGAAAATCTCTACCCGGCCAGCGGAGGGTTCCTAAACACAAATTTGCCTGCTGAGGGGTCCTGCCCTTGCTTCGCTCAGTCAGTGGCCAGAAGCGGCCTAGCAGGAGTGTGGCCCCAGCACTCAGGGTGAAGCGGTCGGGGCCTGGGTCAGCCCTACTTCCTGCAGCAGGAGGAGGCCTGAGACGCTGAAGGAGATCCGAGCACCTGTCTGCGTGGCTGCCACACAGTCCCGATTAGGGGAGAATGAGCACATTTCCCAGAGTCTTACATAGTGTCCCACGCGGGATCTCCGCAGCCCAGTCTAGGTTTACTGTGTCAAATGTAGTCCATGCATTATTCAGTCTTTCGTTATTGAGAATACGTGCTAGTCAGGCTATGTGTCATAACAGACAAACTCCACCATCTCCGTAGGCTTACCAAAGTTAATTGTATTTCTGGTTTTGGAAAGTTGATTTTGGTGCAGGTAACTCCCCTAATCAGCTGTGCCCTAGGTGGGGTCTCACAATCCAGGCTGTTTGCCTGTGACACCTCATTGTCAAGCCGCATCTCAGGGTTCCTCTGACAGGGAACAGTGCAGGGAAGGTTGTCAAGGGGTGCACGGCGCTTCCACTCACATTCTCTTCCACAGAACAGGTCAGACAGCTGGCGTGGACACTGGGGACAAGGGCCGCCTCTGCTCTCTGAAGGAGATGGGAGCTGGCTCTGGCTGAGCCCACTGCGTCATCACCACTGGACTCAAAAAGCTACAAGGTCCAGTTCACAACCAGGCTACCTTGTTAGACCTTAAATAGGAGTCAGTAGGAAATCAGGCATGGTTCTAGCTTTTCTAGAAAATATCTAGAAAGCATCCATCCTGCTGGTTCGAGGAGGGTTACCTGGAGCTCTTCAGCATAAACAGCATGTACTTACAATAACCAGTGAAAGGTGCTGCAAAAAATATGCTATTGGAGAGGCAAGGAACAAGACTTTCCATCCTAAATGCTTACTATATACAAAAATGTTTTCACGAATGTGTCCTGCTTCTCATTTTGAGAAAGCTAATTGGTAATTTTAGAGTCAAAATAGTTCTCAATAGAGTCCTACTAATAATGGTCATGTAAAGTGGAGAAAAGTGCTCTATGTTAGGAAAACCAACCATATGTTTCATATTAAAAAAATAACTAAATATTCCACTTTCCATTCCCTGAACCCATGTCCCCAAAGAAAGGAGGTGAGAGATCCAATGGTGCGCGCTGTTAATAGCCTGCTCTCTGGTGTCCACTCGCCAGGCGAGGGCTCCTGCCCCGCCCAGGGGACCTCCCCCGCTGGCCAGGCTCCCTGGTCAGCTCCAGGGTCCCGTATCTGCCGACTGCGGCCCTCCCGTCAGCACCTCGAACCCCGCACCTCCCAGCCGTCGGCACCCCCAGCCCCGATCTCCTAACTGCTTTACAAGCTGCCGTCAGGAATTTAGTACCTTAAGGCTGACTTCGACACCTCTCTTTCATGTTTTATGCTTTTTTCCAGTTTTTATAGTCATGACACAGCTGCAGAAAGTGGCAGGGAGGGGAACTGCCCCGCCTATCCGTGTCATTCTTGCAAAAATAGTTAAACGTTTATTCAAGCAATAAGTAACATTTCGGCCTGCAGCAGAATGCGTACCTTCTTTTCTCTGCTGACTGTTTATTGTAAACAAAACAGATGGCTCTTCCTTCCTGTGGCTGGAGGGGAAGTGGTAACACGTGGCCTGCTCAGGTCTGACTTGGGCCAGGTGTGACACTCAGAGAGCCAGCCAGGTGCAACCATGCGCTCAGTCACCGGCTCAGGACTGGCCGGAGACCCGTCCTCCCTCTCCCTGGATGGTTGGTTCCCTTTACAAACATCTCTCTCACCACTCAGCAGGAGCAGCTATTCAACATTTCCACCTGAATATGGGTAAAAACCTAAACCTCTGAAAACTTAAATTTTCTCATCTCGGAATCCTAATCGTAGTGTGGATAAAATCTCTTTCTGAAGCACGTGGGACTCAGACACGACCAAGGCCCTGGGGGAGCTGGCTCCACAAGGCCTATTTGACTGAGGATTGAAGAGGCCTTAGGGAGAGACCCTGAGGGCAGGAGGAGCGAGACATAAACTGTTCGGGAGGAGCGGGCGATTCTGCATTCAGCATGGCACCTGCCACTGAATTTCTGGTTCCGCCAGAGCCCTGCCTGAAGATGCGGGCTGTGCAAAAGCTGCACCGCTGCTTTAATAAAAACTCCATGCACGTGTGTGGCCTGTCGGTCAGGGGAAGCAGGAAATCAGAGGCTCAAGCTCTGGGTCCCTCCATACGAGGACAATACAAAGCGCGGAGAGGCGTTTCTCCCCACAGGAGGACCCTGTCCCTAGCAGAAGAGCTAAGCCTCCTGGAGGCGTCCGCCATGACTAGCGGAACAGTGCCAAAGACAAGGTAACCAGCATGTGCTACTTGGGGGACACCCCTCAGAGACTTCAGGATATACGAGGGCGGTGGATTATGGAATATAGGAAATGCTGAATATGCACGTGCTTTTTCACCTTCACTTGTTCATTTCCCAATATGTGCTAGATGCCGGTACAAGCACCACACCGGCTGCAGAGCAATGACCCGAACAGGCCTGGTGTCTGCACCACGGAGCTACGACCAAGACGGGAACACTTGGAAACGAAGACGTGAACACACAGCCACAGATGCAAATTATGTACTCAAGAAAAGAACAGGATGTGAGGAGAGGAAATATTTGTGGTGCTGTTCAGGGGGTGGGAGGCCCCAATTAATGTTGGAGAATCAGAAAAGGCTCCTGGAGATGTGACATTTATGTCAAGACCCACTGGCTGGGCAGGAGTGTGCAGGGCGAGGTGTTAAGAGAAGAGCTTTGCAGGGAGAGGAGACGGTTTGCGAAGTCTCAGGGTCAGGAAAGCTTTGCTCCTCCTCTTTCTCCTCCCTTCCCCGCGCCCTCTCCCAGGGGGAACCTACCGGCAGGAGAGGGCCAGGACTGACACCGCCGCTGCTGCTCCTTCCCATCTGAATGGGCACACGGCAAAGCTGGGGAAACTGAGGCCGTAGATGCGCATCAGTTTCCTGTGACTGCTGCAACACATCTCCACAAATTTTGTGGCATGAAACAATGCAAATGTACTTTTAAAGTTCTGCAAATCTAAAATCAAGGTGCCAGGAGGATTGCGTTCCCTCTGGAGATTTTAAGAAAAAAAATCTTAAGATATTTTAGAAAAACACATATCAGACAAAAGTCTATAGATAACATATTTAATGTTTACACAATAATGATGAAACCAATACCCATGAGCCCATCACCAACCTTAAGAAACAGAAAATTGCCAGACACCTGCAACCCCTATTCATGCTTCCCACGATTTCCCGTCCTCTTTGACAAGTCCAGATCTGAAATAACTGCCATTCTCCAGGTAGTGTTACTCATTCCCTTATTTTCCTAATAAATTATTATAAACGTATAAATAATAAGAAAGAATAATTTTAATTTTCCAAAGTCTTGCCTTTTATATAAATGAAATGATACTATAACATACGCATTATTCTTTTCTTGATTGTTTTACCCCAAATTACATTTTCTCAATTCATCTATGCACATAGATGCAGTTGATTAATCGTCACTATGCATTGTATTTCATAATACAAATAGTCCACAATTTACTTACCTATTCTCTATTTGTCACACATTTGTGTGGTTATTGTCCAAGTTTTTGCTATCTAAACTTGATAAGTTTTTTGCCTCGAAGATTCTTTTACACATTTTCTTTATTCTCACGTGATAAAGTTTCACTAGGGTATATAAGGAGAAGTGAAATTTCTGGATATTAAACATTAGCTTTACCGTGTAAATGCTGAGTTAACCGATCTATGCTTCCGCAGAAGGGAGGCAGTCATGCTCTTCCGTGTTTCCCCACACTACATATTGTCACACCAGGATTCCCCCAGTCTTTGGGATGCCAAACAGTAACACATTTTGGATTTTATTATAATTATATAGCATTTTCTTCAATACCAATGAGAGTGAATACCTTTTCATACATTTAAGCATAATTTGTCTACTTTTTAATAATACAATTGTATCATCTTTTGCATATTTTTCTGATGAGTTTTATCTTTTACTTATTGATTTATAGAAATTTTAAATATACATTTTTATAATATTAATAAATCTTTTTGGTTATATAGGTCACAATCATTTTCTCCCAAGTTATAGCTCATCTTTTTACTCTCTTTATCATATGTTTTGATTAACAAAAGTTCTTAATTTTAATGTAGTGAAATATAATTTTAATTCCTTTATGGGTTAATATCATAAAGATATTCTTCCAAAATTTTCAACATTTTTGTCTTTCACACTGAAGGTTTTTATCATCTGGAGTTGGTTTGTATGTGTGGTATGAAGTAGGAATATAACTATTTATTTTGCATATAAATTAATGAATTATCCAAGCAGTACTTGAACACTTTATACTTTCCTCACTCTCTGTTATTGCCAGCTCTGTAAAATATCACTCTCTATATAAGGAGTTTTTATCTTTACTTTGTTTTATTTATCTTTGTCCATATTTATTAAATTAATATTAGTTATATTAATTAATAAAACAACATTGCTTTATAATAAGTCTCAATACTGAGAGATAAAAGCAAAACATCTCTTTTCTTACAGCTCTTCACGTTTTAGGAGGACCCAAAATAGCAGTCTGTGTCGCAGAGATCACTCTTGGTAGCAGACATAAGGGGAAGATCCTCAGAGTCAGAAAGACGCGGGTTTGAATTCTAGCTCTTCCGCCTACCAGATGAGTCATGTTGGGAAGTGGAATCTTTGAATTTTGATGTTTCCTCCATTATAAAATGAAGAATGATTCTTACCTACTCGAAATTAAAAACGCGAACCTCCTAGAGCATTGTCTGTCACATAGATGGAGTTCATGATATGACGATTTTCTTTTGTTTCCTCTATTAGACGTAGTATTTTTCTGCCCATAAAGACACATAGAACCATAATGTCACTATGCAAAAAAAAACAAAAACAAACAAATATATAAATTTTATGGCATAAGCCAGGCTCTGCTTGGGATTATTCCTAAGTAATCACTTTTTATTCGTTTCCGTGGCCTCTGCCTGCATAGCCACATTAATGCTATTACTTAAGTATTTTTGAAATAAAGATGGATTTGACCTAATAGGAAGAGTTTAGTTAATAAAATACATGGAAATACTTTGCTTTTCAGAAAAATAAGTCTGCTTTGAATTACTTTATGAATTTTTTAGAAATGCAAAATTAATTCAGGTAAAAATATGATGAAAAAATGAATACATATTCTGGCTACGAATGTTTCAGTTACAAAGCACTACTGAGAAATACGTAACACATGCAAATTCTTCGAGAATGGAGAGAGTATTTACTACCAAGCTCCAGTTTATAAAAATAGAGCCCGTTGTTGTTATTCTTGTTATCCTCACAGATGGTGAGCGGGCGGCTGTGAGCCCATGCAGGGGACCTCTCGCCACACAGGGGAATACAGTCCCTCCCTGCCTGGCCTCTCCGCTGCCGCCGTCTGTAGGCTGCAGAAAGGGAACTAATACTCATTGCAGTAGATTCTGTGTGTTAAGGATAGTGTGAGATGCTTTACATATGTCATTTTATTTAGTCTTCATAACCTCCGTGTAACCTTATTCTTATTTCTGAGATAATCTAAAGTAGATTTTGAGAGGTTGACTTGTCAAAGTCCCACAGTTAATTTATTAATTTCCTAGGACTGCCATGAACACTACCGCAAACTTGGTGGAATAAAGCAATAGAAGTTTATTCTCTCACAGTTCTGGAGTCCCGACATAGAACAGGACGGTGTCAGCGGGGCCGCGCTTCCTCCGAAAGCTGTGGGGAAGGATGCTTTCTTGCCTCTTCCTGGCTTCTGGTGTTGCTGGGCATCTTTGGTGTTCTGTGTATTGTAGACACGTCACTCTGATTTCTCCTTCATCGTCACATGGTGTTCACCCAGATGCCCACATTTCCCTCCTCTTATAAGGACACCGGTCATTAGACTAGTGCCCACCCTGATCAAGTATGACCTCATCTTACTTTGATTAATTTTATTACATCTTCAAAGGCTCTATTACCAAATAAGGTCACATGTACAGGTACCAGGATTACGATTTATAAACACCTTTTGGGGAAACACAAAACCACATCAGTTAACAAGAGGCATTTTTTTTTCTCTGTGTGCATGTGAAAGGTCCAGAGATATTTTGATTTTTTTTATAGTGAACTATGAGACAATGTGCATTTTTCCCATTTATTTGAAAAGCAGCAAAAAGAGTAAGTTAACCTTTCCAAATAGCCAACCATTCTAGATATGACTAATATGAGAATTATCCAATGCCAATTTACAGAGGTCCAAAAATCCAATATGATAATATTTTAGTAGAGAAAATTTTATGTAGCAGTAACATTTGATGAACAGATGTATGGATTTTTGTCAACAGCAAGCTGTGAAGGGGTCGACAGTGTGATATAAGTCTCTCCACAAAGTCAATTTGATATTAGCATTAATAGAATTTGCACCGTTGGGGGGATGGACACCCTTGAAGCTCTGACTCAGGTGGGGCAAAGGCCATATATGTAACCTAGGCATGTGTACCCCCGTAAGATGCCAAAATTAAACAAAATAACCTTAATGGGATGGCACAATACCATAATATCTAGAACTCAGGCAGGAATTGTCCTTCTCTGCCCTATTCTGAGTAAATGATATTAGAAGTAATAAGTTCATTTTGAGCATGTATTACATAGAAAATAGACTAAGCTGCTATAAAAAGTAGATGCAAACATGTGTCATCACAAACACAATAAAAGTCTATCTTCTAGCACGTAACAAGTCAGAGTGCTGTGAACAGAATGTTTGCGTCCCCCCAAAATTTCTGTGTTGCAGCCCTAACCCGCCAAGTGATGCTATTTGGAAGTGGGGGTCTTTGGGAGGGATTAAGTTTAGGTGAAGTCATAGGGGTAGGGCCCTCGTGCAGGGATTAGTGTTCTTATTTTTAAAAAAATAGAAGAAGAGTCCAGAGTTGTCTTCCCACCATGTGAGATCACAGAGAGGAGGCAGCTGTCTGCAAGGAGGAGGAGCCTGACCAAGACCTGAGCACTGCTAGACTTTGATCGTAGATGCTCCAGCCATCCAAGAGAAGGTGTTGTGATGACAATTTCACGTGTGAACTTGGCGAGGCTACGGTGTCCAGTTGTTTGGTCAAACACCCATCCACAGAGTGTTGTGGTGATGTCTCTTAGGAGGAGCCAACACCTATGTCGGGAGCACTGAGTAAAGCAGATGACCTCCCATGATGCAGGGGGCCTCATGCAACCAGCTGAAGGCCTTAAAGCAAACATGGAGCTTTCACAGAGAAGGGCTTCTTCTTAAGACTGCAGAATACACACTGAGCCTTCAGGTGTGAGCTGCAGCATCAACGCTTGCCTGAATTTCCAGCCTGCTGGCCTGTCCAGCACATTTCAGACTTGCCAGCTCCACAACTGTGTGATCCAGTTCCTTAAAATAGCTTTCTCTCTCTCTCTCTCCTCTCTCTCCCCACCCCCCATCCCATCTCTCTCCATATATACATACATATATATATATTTTTTTTTTTTCTTGTGGCCTTTGACTAATACAGGTATCTTGAATTAGAATGCTTGGTTTTAAACCATCTGCTATATGCTAATGACCTGACCTCAGAAAATTCAATGGATCTCTCTAAGCCTCACTTTTATCATCTTAAAATCAGAGTAACCGTGACACCCACCCCACTGTATTGCTGTAAAGCTGTGGTCCCCAAAGCCCAGGCCACGGACAGGTACCAGTACTGGTCTGTGGTCTGTTAGCGACTGGGCTGCAGAGTTCCACACCCACCCCCAACATCTCTCCATCCACGAAAAAATTGTGTTCCATTTCCATGAAACTTGGGAAGCCACTGTGAATACACAGGTGTATTCACAGTGGCTCCCCATTGCTCGCATCACTGCCTGAGCTATGCCTTCCTCACCCCCAGTCCATGAAAATTTGTCTTCCATGAACGTGGTCCCTGGTGCCAAAAAGGTTGGGGACCACTGTTGTAAAGGATAAGTATGATCATACCCATATAAATCCCGGCACACAGGAAGTCGTTGGCAAATGGTAGAATTTCCTATTCTGTCCCTCCCCTGTATAAATTAGCAAACTCCTTGCCCCATGGGGCTCCTCAGATTGGCATTTGGTGCCTTTTGTGGAACATCCTGACATTTCTATGTTTAACTCCATCATCTCAACTGGGGATAATGTTAGTATGTATGCATAAAAAAAGTACATGGTCCTATAAAATGAAACAACAATGATAATGAAGAATTGTCTAAATAAATATGATGCATTATTTACAGGTTTTCATTAGTATTCATTTGCAACTTGTTCATTCATTTGTCATCTGTTAGCACACAGAAGTAGTAGCAGGTGCCACGATTAAAAATATATTATGAGAGGAAACACTAGAAGTGAAAACAATTTCTCTATTCATTAAATTCGTTTCTGCCAGTTGGAAGAAAGAATTAAAGCTACTCCACATCAGCAGCAGGACACCTCTGCGCGGCTCACGCCGGGAGAGAGCTTGAGGACCGACGCCCCCTCCGTAAACACCTCTTCACCCAGGAGGCCCTCCCGAGGGGCGAGGCTGCTCTCAATCCGGGCAGCCTTCTCTTCACAGTACTCACCACACCTGGAAGGATCTTAGTGTACGTGCGCTTGTTTCCGTGCTGTTTATCTTCCCCGCTGGAAAATGAACTCCGTCTTCTCGCTCATCCTTTTATCCAGGGAGTTTCACATTGTGGCTGAATATTCAATAAATATTGCACAACTGAATAAATCAGGTGTAAACGTCTTTACTTGACTTCCAAATCACCACCAATTTCATCTAATCCCATGTGACTCCCCAGACACGACACCCTTGCAGCTTCTCTGTGAATTCCCTCAGAAATCCCCTGGGCTTCCTGACTTCCCCGTGACGGCTCCGATCGCGCTCCACGCCCGGCTGTCCTTTCACCCTGAGTGCCACAGTCCTGCGCCGCTCTTGGGGAGTGGACTCTCCTTTCAGGTCCAGTCACCTTACCTGGTTCTCTCTTCCTGTGAACAAAGCTCCCGGACGCCAACAGCTGGCCAGCTTGGACCCCTTAGGAATGGTAGCCAGGCGTCTCTCACGTTCCGGCATCAGTGGAAGGAGAACTAATTTGAATACTGATTTCATTTTGTGATCTTGGAAAAGTCTCCTCATCTCTCGGAACCTCAGTTTCCTTAACTGTAAATCAGAGATAATAACAGATAACTGTATTAGTCAGGGTTCCCCAAAGGAACAGAACCAATGAGATGTCAGTGTGTGTGTGTGTGTGTGTGTGTATACACATAGACTGAGAGACATCTAGTGTAAGGAATCGTCTCGCGGTTGTAAGGGCTGGCAATTCTGATATCTGCTGGCAACTGTTGGCCCAGGGAAGAGCTGATGCTACAGCTCAAGTCCAAAGGCACTCTGCAGGCAGAATTCCCTCTTTCTCGCGGGACCTCTGTCTTTTTCTCTTAAGACCTTCAACTGGTTTGACGAGGCCCACTCACATAATGGAAGATAATGTGCTTTATTCAGTCTACTGATTTAAATATTAATCTCATCTAAAAATACCTTCACAGCAACATCTAGACTGGTGCTTGGCCAAATATCTGGGACCATAGCCTAGCCAAATTGACACATGAAACTAAAAAACATAACAATTCATTGGATGATTATGAAAACTAAATTATATGGTCTATGAAAAAGTATGCAGCACATGATAGGTACTTAACACAGGACATATCCTGATTTCATCCCTTACTGCCTAGATCACTGACTCTGTCACTGTTGGTCACCTCTGGATGAGAGATGGGGAGAAAAGTTTTAATGGAATTTGAACAAAACTGGAAAACTGTATAACCATACAAACCAAACTTATACCTTCTCCGGACAAGACCTATTTTCTATAAAAAGTAATTTAATGAAATCTTCAATGGACACATAAATACCATTAGTTTGCTGAATGTTTTTCTACCTTTACATCTTACGTTCTGCAAATATAATAAGAACTTAACTGCAGAATAGTCTAAAGTCACAACACAATACAATCCATTTATTCCATGTCAGATGGCTAAAGTCAACTTGTCCAAAATCTCCCCATAGTTTCACTAAAAATTGCTGTAAGCACATATGAATCTTGAGTCAGAATTAGGAACACAAATGGTGGTCCCATTTTTTTTTCACACATGACAGTTGCTAATTTCAATTAAGGAAAGTAGCCCTGATGTAATTTTCCCAGACCTGCAAATTAATGGCTGCTGGAAACCTAGCAACAATGTAGGAAAATGGACTTTTATTTTGTCAAGTGTCACTTGGCTGTCATTATACACACTTATACTCCATTGTGTGTAAGTCCATGTACTATAGTAGGTATCTGTGAAAGAGGAAAATTGTGAATAATATGAGCTGTTAGTGGCATGCTTAGTTATTCACCAAACCAGGGTTTGGTTATTTGGCTTTTGGAAGAATTATGGGGTTTTTACGTCAGTGAAAGGAAATTTCTCAAGCTTCCACTGTAAAATGCGATAGAATTATATATGATGGTTTCTATTCATGTACTTAACAACACTGTCAGCCATTGCAAAATCACTGGTATTAAACTCACTGCAGGTACCCTTAAAGGAAAGTGCTGAATTATGCTATAAATGGATGGCCATTTACATATGGAATGATCAAATAAGAGAATAGGAAAGGAATGAAGTTACCCCAGAAAAGAACTTATTAAATCAAGAAGGAAGGAAGTTAAAGTTTGTCATTTTAGTTTTTTTCCACTATGGTTTTCCATAGTGATATCTTGCTAATAAGACTTCTGAGTATTTTACTGAATTTTTTTATATTTAAATAGTGTCTCATGCCCCTGACCACGGCTCAAGTTGTTTCAATCAGAAAGAAAAACATATTTCAAGGAAAAATTTGACATCTGACTCACTGAATCTAGAGGTAGATATTATGTTATTTATTGATTTAAAAAATGATATTAAAAGCATCAGCATCTATGTTTTTGATCATAATTGAAACATGTTGAATGGATTTCTTTTCACAAACAACATAGCTGTGTTTGTTAGGAGGGTGTCACTGGACATGAATTCTGCTCAGAGAATGGACTCCTTCATACACACATCATCTTCCTCACACAGGGGTCACGCCAGCCCCAGCACTGCAGGGCTGAAGCCTGGGAAGGTAAACTGATGCCTGATAAAAAGTGGAATCACATGTCTTCAGAAATGATCTCTGCAATCACGTTCTGTGTGTATCTATTAAAAGCATACGCTGGGACAGAAAGAAAACTATTGCATGATGTCACTTCTATATGGAATCTAAAAAAAATCAAATGTGCAGAGACAGAGAACAAAACGGTGACAAATGGGGTAGGGATGGGGTGGGGAGGACATTGGGAAATGTAGGACGAGGACCCAAAGTATTAACAGCAGATATGTAGGAGGAACGTCTGAAGATCTAACTGCAATGTGAGGACTATAGGTAATAACATTGTACTATATTTGGGATTCATGCTAAATGAGTAGATTTTAGCTGCTCTTGCTACAAAAACAAAAAATTGGGAAACTATGCGAGATGATGGTGATGTTAATTTGCTTCACTGTAGTAACTTTTTTACTCTATGTATTCCTTACCATAATGTTGCATACCTTAAATATACACAATAAAATTTATTTTTAAAAATTTTCAACTTCTGCTGAGTTTTACTTCCATCTGTGCACATGAGTGCTGATCGGTTAGTTCCAATTTAATAGTGAGTACATGTGGTGTTTGTTTTTCCATTTCTGGGATACTTCATTTAGGAGGATGGTCTCCAGTTCCATCCAGATTGTGGCAAAAGGTATTAATTTATTCTTTTTTGGCTGAGTAGTACTCCATGGTATAAATACACCACATTTTATTAATCCACTCACAAATGGATGGGCATGTAAAACTCAGTGGAAATCAAGTAGGCTGCGGGAGAGGAGGGGATGCGTGAAATCATCTCTATCGGGTACAATGTACACCATCCAGGTGATGGGCACACTTTCAACCCTGACTCAAGCATTACAAAAGTGATCCATGTAACCAAAAATATTTGTACCCCCATAATATTCTGAAACAAAAATAAATAAATAAATCAAACTATAACCCAATCATGGTAAATCCACTTGCTCAAGTCTTCTTGGGCGTGGCTCCGGGCCATGGTCACTTATACTTGGCTCAAAATAAACCTCTTTAAACTATTTTTTAAAAAAATTTCAAAAACCGTATGCCTTGAGCTTTGTTCATCTAGGAAGGTTTCAAGGCTTTCCTGTTTCATATTAGAAAGCACACACACACACATCATACATATCAGCATACTCTTTTCTGACTTAGTTTCCAAAGATGCAAGGTGTTGTGGACAAACATCCTCTTCATTATCAAGCCCCAGCCCCACATACTGAGATTACTATTTAGATCTCCTATATTTATCTTCTGCAAAAAAGAGAAACAAAGTAGATAAATCCTGAAAGTAAAGGCTTTGTTTCCTTAACAATTCAGGGGAGATTTCTGAGTGATTGTTCTTAAAGACACTGACTGCCATACTGTGGGGGACCCCTGCAGTGGGACTTCATGGTGGGAGACGCATGAGAGGCGGGAGGCCGACCACTGAGACGCTCACAATCTCCCTGTGAAGACAGCACTGGGGCAGAGCACCCGCCCACCCCAAATCCCAGCACGAGGGCTTGAGAACAAGCTCCGTTATTCACCAACATGTGACCCCTCTAAAACAACTCATTTAGGCACGATGGTTCCATGACTGTATCCTTAATAATGATATTGTGAAAATCAAATAGATCACAGAGGTACATGGGAACTCCCGTTGTATGAAGAAGGCTTTATAATTGTTACAATTGTGTGTGTGTCATCTATTGCCACGGTCATCTGACCACAAAGCCTTTGCTGGCCTAAGACAAGAAGCATCTACTTAGCTCAGAGGTCCGAGGTAGGTGGTGCTGCTTTCCCGCTCTCAGCTAGGCTCCCTGATTGCCCAGCCAGGAGCTACCCAGGCTGCTCCACTCGTGGGGGGCTTGGCTGGCCTGGGGTTTGCACCAGCCTCCGCTGGAGCAGCTGGTCTCCCCTGCACAATATCTCTCATCAGCCGCAGGGGAGCCCAGGCTTGGTTTCATGCCACTGGTGGCTTTTCAACAAGCAGAGCATGAGAGTTCTCCCAAGGCCAGGCACAGGGCCGACACAGGGCCACCTCTGCTGGACTGTCTTGGCCAGAGTGAGTTACAAGGTGAGCCCGTGCTCAAGAGGTGAGAAGAGGAAGCCACTTTGTGGCAGGAGGACCCGAAACATCACCTTGCACAGGGTGTCAAAACACTCACGCACTTATTGCTGCAGCTGTCACTTGTCAATCCTTCAGTTTCCACTTTGAGCACATGGATGGGCGATAAATATTTCATAGTCTATATTTCTAGGTATAACAATCTTAAACCCTTAGTAAACTTCAATATTTTTATTTGATGCCTTCCTTTCTCAAATGTGGCTGCAATGCTACGTCATAGAATAAAAGCAAATTCCTCCGTACAATGGTGTATTAGTCAGGATTAGTTAGTCTATGCCATGGTAACAAATAGCCCCCCAGATGTTAATGTAGGAATATAATAGAAATCTATGGTGTCTCATATTAAGTCCAAAGCAGGCCAGATACCCCTCCTCTGTCTTGTAGCAGTGCCTCTTGGCCTCCACAGTGCTGAAGCAGTAGAAGAGAGGGGTAGAAAATGGCACAAGATGAAGAGAAACAAAAATAAAGGGTACATATAGCCAGGCATGGTAGTGCACACCTGTAGTCCCAGCTGCTGGGGAGGCTGAGGTGGGAGGTTCACTTGAGTCCAGGAGTTTAAGTCCAGCCTGAGCAATATAGCAAAACCTCATTTCAAAAAATAATAAACAAATAAAAGTAAAGGGAATAGCAGCCATGTCCTTCCATTCTTATACTCTTTTTGTAAAAAGTTTCCTTAATTTTTCATGTCTACATTCTCGAGAGACATGGAATAGAGAGGTAACCCATTTAAGCTGTCTCTGCCCTATTTGAAGCCGGTGTTAAAGAGAAGAGGGAAAAGGCCTTGGCCACAGCTCTCCTGTCTGTGACAATGCTTCTGCCCGGTGGCCAGAGTGTGGAGAAGGCTGGACACGGGGAGGCAGGGGGGACCAACTAGCTGAGTTCCCACTTGGCAAACAACTTCCATCTCCACTGCCTTCCTCTGCCCACTCCACCTGACCCCAGTTGGGGCCTCTCCATCCCCGTCCCAGGCCAGCTACATAGGGCATAGGGATGGAACCACATTATCAATCAAGACGTTTCTGCATACAAATAAGCATATATTGGTTCCAGGGTCATGCCATTAGTTCAAGTTCAGCTCCTTCCCATCTCCACCATCAGCTCTGGCCCTGTCTTTGGCCAGTGTGCATGACCAAAGGACTGAACAATATGACAACTGCAACCCAGCACTGCCCCTAACCCCTGCCTTCCCTTCCACCCTGCTGTGACGCTGGCAAGTATCACATGCAGGCAGGAGAGCAGGTCGTTTATCCATGCAACCAAGGGAGCAACCATGTTTCTGAACCTGAAGTCATGTAACACACATGTATTAATGTGTGTTAGCATATCACATTCCGGAGGTGACACTATGAAGCAGGTTCCTAATCACTGCTTCATAGGTGTAGGAGCTGCACCTTGGGACGTGCCAGGGCTGGGATGCACTGAATACCCTCCTGGCCCTGTCCTTTCTCTCAGGACATCTATTGGACAGGCGCAAATAGTGAAGTCCTAACTGCTACGAAAGCAATGAAGTTAGCTCTTGGAATCAATTCTTTCCTCCAAATTTCACACATCCTCATGTACACGTATCCTTGCACACTGCATGACGTAACCTTTGGGGGACGGGAGAGCCCTGCAGAGTTCCCTGCCATTTGCCAAAATTGTGCCTATTCACCATCCAGCCGTTCAGTCCGGAAGACACCAATTTGCTGGAACACAACCTCCTCCAAGACATCCCTCCACCACGATCACCGCTAGTCAGGGACTGGGTCCAAAATTAGCGTGCAGGCCGAGTGACTCATGCCTGCGGCATTCGTGACAGCAAGAATTGATGTGTGCAAGGCAAGAAGAAGATTTATGGATCTCCTTACTCATATGATTTACTGAAAGCCAGCTTTTATTACTTAAGGGCCAGCCGCAGACATGAGCTGGGTGCGCTCGGATAAATGCCTGGGGTGCAGCTCCGTGGGCGGCTGCCATGAACGAGGAAGAGGAAAGGGGGAAAAATAGAGAAATGATTTTACAGATGAGACACTTGTCGAAAATACGGGGGCTCCAGTGCTCTAGGAACAGCTGGCAATGATGAGCTAAAATAAAGGCCCCATTTGCAGGCGATGGGCAGCCGCAGGCCCTGCCGGGCTGACTACTGCGTGGGCAACGCTGATTTACGGACGGGCCTTAACGGCAAAGAAATAGAATTGATCTGCTCCAGAGCACACTGGCGAGTTGTGGCGGCCATAGAGTGAGAAAGGGAAGAGAGACTGTGGATCCTCATCCAAAGGTGCACACAGGACTGAAAACAAGGAGATGGTGGGCCAGCACTATTGTGCAAACCACCATCGCACGGCGGACGCCCTCCCCGGACCACTGTGGCGCCTGCACTCCCGGCGGGCACAGCCACAGCCCTGCTCATCTGTCTGCCGCCCTCTCTCCTGTCCTGCCCAGCGTGTTTGCTGAGCCGCTTCCCTGTGCTCCGCCCTGCGAAGGCACCACGTGGGAGAGAAGGAAACCTACACTCAGGCCGTGTTCCTGGAGACAGGAAGGCTGTAGCATGTACCTGGACAAATGAGATGTGAGCAGCTAACAAGCACTAAAGCAAGCCCCAGGTACGGCACCCCGGGGCCCCTCTCCCCTCGGTGGTTAACGCTGCCTCCTCCTTGAGGTTTGAGCTCCATCAGCACCTCCTTGGGGAAAGGACGAAAGACCCTGGCTAGCTCTAATCCCACCTAATACACGTTCACAACCATGTGAACTGCACCTTAAACAAATAGCATGACTGTTAGGATTGTGTGATTGTTAGGTTGTGTGGTTGTTGTTTGTTTATTGTCTGCCCCTATCTCATCCCCCTAACACAAACACACACACACTGTCAGCTCATCTGGAGCAGAGACTTTGAATCCACAGTGCCCCGCACGTAGTAGATGCCCAGTGAGTGTCTGTTGAATAGTCTGTTGTACTCATTTATTCATGTATTTAGAAATATTTAGTAAATGGCTACCGTGTGCTGGGTGCTGAAATAAAAATACCTTTGATGGTGACATGTGTATTGTAGAGAAACAGAACAAGGGGCGGTAAAGGGAGTGACAAGTGGCTATTTTACTTAGAGAAACCAAGGAAGGCCGGTGATGTTCTAGCTGAGCCTGGATAACAAGAAGCGCCAGACATGCGAATATCAGAAGGAATGCTTTGGGCCGTGGGAAGTGGTAACTGAACCATCCCAGATAGGAGCAATCCGAGTCTGTTTGAAAGATAGAAAAATATAATATAATGCAGTTAAAGCCGAGTCTGCCCACTCATTCGTTTGTTCATTCATTTCTTCATTTACTCACTCTTTCATTTAATAACATTAGGCCCAGTGCTGGGTGCTCAGAACTCAGACACACTCAGAATTCACTCTGGGCTGTTGCAGCTTCACGCAGTAGCTCACGGAGGTCAGACAGGAAAGGCAGAAGCGTGAGGAGCCTTTGGAGGAGGTTTGAGGTGGTGTGCATGGGCTTGGATGAGTCTACGAGGAAGCCAGACTGGTCGAGGAATGTTTCTGCAGGGCAGGGGTTTTCGAGGCGAGGATTGCAGACCCCTTGGCACCCCTGAGACAGCCAGCATGTGGGAGGTCAGAGCTGTTTTCCTGGCACCTTGATATGTTATGTGCCTTTTTCACAGAATTGACGTTTGCACTGGTGGTTTCAAAGCAATGGTGGCTAAAACTGTGGGCACTTCAAAGATGATTCAAGGCATTTGCAACAAACTGTATTAAACATTCATTGAAAAAATAGTAGAAGTCAAAAAAATATGATTGAATTTAAGAAAGCACTTGATTAGTCAGTAAAACTATTAAATCTATTAATATTAAATTTCGACCTTGATTTCTGTCTTCTAAGTATTCTCTATGATGACACAGAAGTACCCATAAAGCACTTCTGCTACATGTTGAGATACAGTGGTTTCCACAAGCAAATCATCTGTGTGATTGTGCTGCAAGCTCAACTAGCTACTTCTTTCATGGAACACCACATTTACTCGAAATGACCTTCGACAGCAATCTTTGATCACTCAGGCTAGAGTGGCAGACATATTCCTAAAAATGAACAGCATCCACCTGTCACTTTAAGAAAACTGGTTGGCAAATTTTGTTGCCATTTACAAAATTCAAGCTTTCAGAACAAAATTAAAATTTTTGAAAATTCAAATCTGTCACTGTGAATCAGACAGCTTCCCAGTGAGTTAAGACATTTCTAATGAAATTGGTGGTGATATTAGGAAATGTAATGTGTATAATAAAATGTGTTAATATTTTCAATAACTATCCGAGGGCTGTCTGGAAAGTATCCAGCCATTGTTAATATAACGAGAACGGTTTGTGCGACATCGATGTAACCTGGCAGCCAAGGAGAGTGGACTGGGATGAACATGGGTGAACAATGACAACTTCACTGCATAGTCCTGGGTCTCTAGATGCTTATGAGTGAGCACGTGTACCGCGCGGCCGTCGCATCCAAAATGACTGACAAGTAGAGCAACGAATCTGCATCAAATTTTGCGTTAGGCTCGAACATTCCTCTGCAAAACTATTCAGATAATTCAGTTGATGATACAATGAGTGCAGCACAAATACAAGTGTGGCACAAAGCTTCAAAGATGGTGGAGAATCTGTTGAAAGTGATCCACGTTCTGGAAGCCTTACGGCAAGCAGAACACCTGAGAATGCTGAACATGTGTCGATTAGGTTAAGAGATGCTGGGAGAGCTGTGTGAAGTCACAGGGTGCCTTCTTGAAGGGGAATGAGGTATCATTGTCCTATGTACAATGTTCCTTGTATCTTGTATCTTCTTCAGTAAATGTCTCTATTTTTCATATTACATAACTGAATACTTTCCAGACAGGTTTGTATAACTCAAATGAACTGATAGTTTTTCAAATGACCACTGCATGATGTTATAAAATTATGCATAGGGAAAATATATATTCAAAGTGCAAGACAGACCAATGGATTTTAATGTGCAATAGTACAAGCATTTGTGCAAAATAAAAATTTCGGCAACCATCTGAAAAGATTATTAAAATAATCTTCCCTTTTTCAACTACCTATCTGTATGAAACCAAATATTCCTCATATACATTAATGGAAGCAGTGTATTGGAGCACATTAAATGCAAAAGTGAGCGTGAGATTCCTGCTCTCTTCTGTGAAGAAAGACGTTAAAAACATTTTCAATACATAAAGCAATGTTATTCTTCTCACTAATTTTGTCTTGAGAAACTTATTTTACATAAAAAATGTTACATATTAGCATTTATATATTTATTTAAATGATATATTTATATTACTTCAATAAGTGAATAATGGATTTATTGTTATTTTTAAATAATTAATATTTCTACAAATCTCAGTTTTCATTTCTAGCATGATAAAACATTGATAGATGTACTCCACATAAACAAAATATTATATTTACTATAAGGGATTCCTGAGATCAAAATATTTGAGAACCACTGCTATTGAATACAGTGAGAAACAAAATCAGAAATTTAAAAGGTTAAAAGTATATGAAACTTTTAATTGGTTGTATTCGTAGGTAAATCTGATGTTAAAAGGCACAACCAGTGAGACCAATATAAGCTTAAAAATAATTTATATGTAGTAATGTGTTTAACTCTGAAATCAACCCTCTGAGGTATATATTATGACCCTCATTTTTTAGATGAACAATTTAAAGTAAAAAGAGTCAAGTAATTTCCCAAGGAAAATACAAGTAGTTAGTAAAAGGTAGGCTGAGGCAGCGGACCCCAGACCCAGTACACGTAATGCCAGCAGTTAGCAATCAACATAAGAACGGCATATTATTATTGATTTTTTGCTTTTTAAAAAATATTTGCAAGCAAGTTCAAATTTGGGGTTATAAGTAAAGCAGCTGGTCTGCCGACACCGAAAGCGGATGTGCTTGATCACTGAGGATTCCTCACGAACTCGCTGCTCACCGTCTCCACGCCACAGCTCACGCACACACTCCAGGAAGGAGAGGAACTTTCTTCTTCTTCATTAAAATATTAAATCTATGTATTTGTTGCATATGACCTACTGGATATTTCACTGTAAATGAACATAATTCTCTTATCTAGGCAACATCAGAATTTTCCTTATAATCTCATTAAGCTTTAGTCGCCTGACTAATGAGCAGCTAACGCATTTAGTGGTGACAGAGTCACCGCATCTGCAGAGGGAGGAGAGATGAGCTAGCTGGGATCTGGCCGTCTCCTTCCCGGAGTCGCTCTCGGGTTTGACCGTGGACCAATTACCCTGCTCCCTCTGCCCTTTCAGGCAAAGCACCTCCCATATGGCTTTGATTTGGAGGCACTCAATTTATCAAACAGTTTGTTATGTTAAAAAACTATTTGATGTCAAAGATGCCATATGACCCTTTTTATGTGTACTTTTCCTGGAATAAGAAATCAATTTGCCCATTTTAAACAAAGTTGAGGTTTAAAGAGACTTGAACTAGTGCTACATTCATAAACCAACGAGAAAAAATATTGCTGGTGAAACACATTCCCCATTTGTAGCCTCCCAGGGTGCCAGGATCAGAGGGACCCATCTACAAAGAGCTCCCTCCCTGGGGGGCCTTCCTCCTCAGCCCCCGGGGGGCCTAGATTACCAGGCTGAGCTCTACCTCCTAAGGGTTCGACCCAGCAAAGTGCTGATCTGAGACCCAGGAATATGAATTTTTATAACTACACCTGGTGATGCTGATACCAGTCTTTAGACCATGCTTTGAGAACAATGTCTCTTCCCCCGTTGGCATTCTCTCTCCTAAGACTAAGGTTCATGTAATGTTCCAACCATCCTTCTCCTTCCACTCCACTCTTTAAATGTGAATTTTGCCCGTATTCTGTGCTCTGCACTTTCTTACTGCAAACCAAATATGTACTAAAGCTTCCCCAGCATAGAGCTCCAAGCAGGATTCATTCTAAACTTCAGATCTGGTTACTGGAGTGGTTGGCCCTCCCATGGGCTCTTTGTAGTGAATTCTGCGGGTTGCTTCTCCCCTGTGAGTTAGAGCCCTGCAGCACGAGGCATGACTGTTGCTCTAGCGTGGAGCTGTAACTGGTGAAAGACAATCCTGGTGGTGTTCATCCCGCCTGGCGGGCAAGGATCCAGGAACTAAATCCTGCGTGGATGGCATTCTTCCATCAGGCCATCAGGACGGGTTCTGTGAAGCGCCCATACACCAACTGGGGAAAACCCAGTGAGAGGAAGTGGGCCTCGGGGAGAGGTCACTGATGTCTCTTCTTCAAATGGACATTCTGTTGGTGGCCTGAAACCCAGAACTATTGCAGCCACTCAGGAGAGTAAAACCTGCACACACTGAAGGGTGATGAAGGGAATGGCAGAGACATAACGTCAGAGACCCTGGGCTGAGCGAACTGCAGGAGTTCTCTTTCCTCTCAGTGTCCAGTTATTTGGGACAATTTTAGAAGGTGGGATCTTTGGGAGATGATTAGGTCATGAGGGTGGAGCCCCCATGATGCGATTAGTGCCCTTGTAAGAAGAAACGGAAAAGAGCTTTCTCCCTCTCTCTGTGTCTTTTGTCATAGGAGGATACAGCAAGAAGGCCACTCCCTGCAAACAAGGATGGAAATCTTCACCAACAGCCTGGCCACACCGGCACCCTTATCTTGGACTTCCAGCCTCTAGAACAGTGAGAAATAAATGTTCGTTGTTTAAACCAGTCAATCTACAGTATTTTGTTCCAGCAGCCTGAGCAGGCTAAGACAACACCCTTAAGGCTCAGGGACACACCTACATTCTGCATAAACCTCAGTTCATATTAATCGAACAGCATCACCACCTTGCATGAATCTACTTTTTTTAGTCTTTTATCATTATTTGGTTTTACCTTCACCATCGTTATCCCTCCCCCCGTATCCGTGACAAACTTAGTCTCAAGTTCTGGGTTCTTTCCGGTTACTTGGCCAGCAAGGCATTTCCAGGGACCCTCACACCCCATCTACATGTGAAGGAGGCCAACTGGCTAAATCGTATCTTTTACTGAACAAGATTTATTTTCAGTGTGGTTATAGACGTATATGCCCCAAAGTTTAATATATTTCAAGTCTACTTTAAGGAATTCTTCTTTACTCTGAGATTATAAAACAGTCTACTCTATTTTCTTTTGTCTTGTAATGTTTCCTTTCAATTTTAACATTTAATCTATTTGGAGTTTATTTTAATAAAAGATGTGAAGAAGGAATCCAATTTTATTTCTCTCCACGGACCAAACCAATTGTTTTAGTATCTATCAGTTTACTGAATAATTGACTGTTCTGCCAGTTAATTGTGATGTCACATATATTATATTCCAATTTTTGGTATATTGTATTCTGTTGGCTTCTTGCACAAAACCACACTGTGGATTATTGGTCCCTTTGTTTACGTGTGTTAAACTGGGGCTTTGTAGTATTTCTTAATCATCAGTGGGAGGATTTCAAACCTTTCTTTCTTTCTTTCTTAAACTACTAATTTTTCATTTACATTTTAGAATCAGCTCATCAAATTCCTTTATTATACCTTGCTAGGATTTTTAAAGAAATTGTATTGAATTTAGATATTAATTTGAGAACGATTTATATTTTTAAAATGTCATATAACCTCATACATGAAAATAGCATTTCTATACTCTTTTTTATCCTTTAATAAATTTTAAAAATTTTTCTATTATTTTCTTCTGCATTATTTGTTAATCCTTAAATGTTTTATATATTTTATTGCTGTTGCACATGGGCAAATGTTCAATATTATATTTTTATGGTCAATTATTACCAGTAAAGAGGCATACTTTTGCATTTTGTATGCTGATCTTATATTAGGCAAAATTGCTAAACATGCTTATACTTTCTAACAATATTTATATTTATTGTATTGGGTTTCCCATACAAATAATTGTGTCGTCTGAAAACAATAATTTGTTTTTCTCTTTCTGTTCAATTCTTTTTATTCTTATTAATTTAATCCTCCCTTATCCCCTGTTTCACTTTCCATAGTTTCAGTTACTCATGTTAGAGTACAGTTAGATTTTAGAGATGGAGACAGAGAGAGAGAAAGAGACCACATCCATATATATGTTATTACAGTATAGTGTTATAATTGTTCTATTTTATTATTAGTTGTTAATATCATACTATGCCTAACTTATAAATTAAACTTTATCGTAGGTATGTATACATAGTAAAAAACATAGTCTATATAGGTTTTGGTACTATCTGCAGTTTCAAGCACCCATTATGGGTCTTGGAACATAACCCCTGTGGACAAGCAGCTAGTACTGCAATTTGTTGAACAGCAGCAAACACTCTTAGTTTGTTTTTAAGTTAAAAGAAGTGTCAAAGGTCTCTCCCTTTAATATAACATTGATTGAAGGTTTTGTGTAAGAAATCTTATTCTTAGGTTTCAAATCTCAGCTTCCAATGGGCTTCTGGGCTGAGTGGGTCGTGGGATGTGTCAGGGCCAGTTTCTCTCTCTAGACTAGGCCGGTGGGGATGCCTGGGTCTGTGGAGTGCAAAGCAGGGAATGCAAAGGAAACAAGTCCCTGCGAAGTTCCCCAGAGACCCTGACCCCCTCCAACTCCTCCGCCCCTGCTAAGTCTTGGTGGCAGGGAGGGACAGATTGGTTTGCATGACTAACAGTGAAGTGGACCCGTGTTCCGGACCTTGGCGAAGCCGGGGCTAGCGAGAGCCTGGAGCCCCTGGCCCCCAGGGGTGTGAGAGCTGGATAAATGGCCAGGTGTGTGTTTAGTGTAGGCAGATGCTCTTGAGAGGCTCAAGACACAGCAAAATAAACTCCGTGTTGAACTATAGATGCACAAAGAATAGAGTTTCCCACAACCTGTAAAGGTGTGAGGAATAAACAATGTTTCTTTTTTTGGCAACAGTATGATGGATATGACAAAGTGAGTTGTTACACTTAAGTAAATCTTTGTGGAGAAAAGAAAGAATATGACAGAATGCAGTTAGTTACCTACAAACAGTGACCAGATGAAAATAAGGATAAACCAACCAGATGCCAGTATAGAGGATGGTTGACCAAGGACCAGACATTCTCACACCCCTGCCTGTGAGAGACTTCCTAAAGCCATCAGAAATTTGAGGCAACTCTAATGAGGTTAAGTTTTAATCTTAAACTCTAGTGAAAGTTAATACTTAACTGAATGCAAGTAAAAAAATCAAAATTAAACTAAGTTATAGAAAAATAAATGTACATTCCTTCACACTGGATGTTGCAGACCAAGGCCGGTCAATTTGCATTTGCATTCACTCTTCGAAGCAGCCATCTAAGACAGGTTCTACTGTGCCCGTTGCCATTTTACAGAGGGAAAGCCCACGCTGAGAGGGATGAATGGATGATTTTCCTAAGGTTACACGTCATGTGTGGCAGAGCCCAGGCGCGGGCGCAGACTGCCTGACTCCGGAGGGACCGGCACCCTCTCCTCCTCTAGGTCTTCAAATCAGCGCTTCCCTGTGAATCTGTTCCCTAAACTTTTACTTGTGTGCTATTTTTCTCTCCTTCCCCGCAGCTGTGTTTACATTCAGGCTTTCATAAACCACGGTGGGACAACTGCAATACCTCAGGCTTTGCCCTTTGCATTATCTTCTTCACGTTCCATGCTCTTGTCTTGCTGTCTGCTGCAGAGACATGTTGCAGTGAATGCAACATTATAATTTTATATTAATCATTGACTTTGGTAACTTAATTTTTGGTTGCTTATACTTTAAGTTCAATTACTATTATTATTTTAATATTATTATCATTACCAAGTTCCAGTAGTTACAGAAAGCAACTGTAACTCGATCAGGGCATTACTGCATTCTAACTGGTTGAATTTATTGATAGTCTTTTTGTCTGCATTTCAGTTGGTGCTTTTTGCCCTACACAAGTTCCTGAATATGTGTACTTTTAAGACTTCTTCAAATTAAAATGTCTCTTCAAAGAGCTGGAAATTCTTATCAGTAATAGGAAGTTTATACAAAGGATACATGTGCAGACATAAAGCTTGTAAGGTTCCGTTCTATGACTGATTAAGCCCAGTTTATGCACTTTGGCTAAGAGTCAGGTACACTGCGTATGGAGACCATTGCCACCAGCTTCGAGATGCACATCAGAACCACCTGGGTATTTCTTTCAACTACACATTCTAAGATCCATTTCCTGGAGTTTCTAATTCAGTGATTTGGGAAGTGCGGCCAGGCACAGGTATCTGAGGGTGGGGGTAAGGTGCTCCACAAACGATTCCAACGTGCACCTCTGGTTCAAGAATCACCGTCCCAGGCAGGGCTGAGTCCATCGTGTGGCAGGGCCAACCTCTGTCTCAGAGATTGAGGAGCAACAAAAAGGTGCCCTGTCATGCAGACATGGGCACGATTCTTTGTCAATAGTTCCAAAATTCTAGAAGTCCTGAAAACTTAAGGGACTTTTTTGTAACTCATTTGGTGGCAATACCCAACCTCAATTGACCTGAGTCTACTTCTAAGTATTTAGAAACAGTTTCTATTTTAAGTAAATGATTTAACTGTGAAAAGTTTGACCAGGTGTGTATTTGGGGATTCAAAGAAATATGGTTTGCAGATCAAATGAAGGAAAAAATACCCTTCCAAACCAATGCATTAAGACTGGTGAAACGAATGGAGAACAGAAAGAAACATTTAGCTGATCCCCACAATCTATTTTCTTCCATTGTCATTTGAATAAAATGTGTGCATTTATGATCTGGAAACTAATTGAACCATGCAAAACAACACAGAGCCAGAGTGATCATCAGTTAAAAGTACTGATAGTTTACAATGCAGCTTCATTTCTGAAATGGCCTTTTAAAAATTCAAATGCAAATCCATATTGTAAAATGCATTTAAAACACTCTCCTTTTCTCAGTGAAGGGTAAGAATAAAAAGAAACCCCAAGGATTATGTTGAAAAAGATACTGACAAAAGTTTTATGATTTGAAAGCATAAATGAACAGCAATTTGTTGGAGTTTCCTGGGATGCTATTTTATACACATAAACATTCATATAGGTATAGGTATATGTATTTATATATGCAGTATATATGTAGTATGTGCATGTAGTGTGTACATATTCTATTATGCATATGTATGTGTGTATATATATAAAATATATGCATTCTTCAATTGTAATTCAAACTTAGGCAATTGATCAATAAAATGACAGATAAAATTTACATTCTTTGATTTTATTTTTTAAAATGCTAAATAATATGGCTCAATTTTAAGACACCTTCAATAATTTACCAAGAGCATGGTATGTCAAATTCAAACAGTATACCCCTGAAATTCAAATGTTCCCTGGCGGAGTTAGAAAACATATATTAAAGAACCTCCTGGTACACATATTTTAGGACTTCCCTAATGAGCAGGGAGGAGGGTTTACCCACTAGAAATATTGTAAGATGCTATTTCACCATCTTGGCTTTATTCAGAGGAGAAGAAACACCCCTCTGGGTTTAGGTAAAATAAACAAGGGCTTTATAAAATCACATAGTCCCACTCCCAGGAAATCCTGATATAAGCACACTTTCCGGAGAAATACAACTTGTCATGAAAAGATGTTGCTGATACTACATATGTGAATAATGGTATGTGGGAAAGATAAAACAAACACACAGAAACTATTGTTTTTATTGCTGTTTCATTAAAATTCCATTTTCCCTTTTTTTAAATGTTTACCTACCCTTTCTTTTTAGCCTACCCTTCTTCATCTAATCAACTAACATAGTGTCTCTTAACCTTAGCTGAATAATAAAATCATCTACGGAATTTTTTAAAGTAGCAGCGCAAGGCTCTGCTGCAGGTAAGATACACGATGATCTCTACTTTGGACACAGGCAGTATTTCCAAAGGCTTCTGCGTGGAATGCACAGCCGAGGTGCAGACCCCGAGACAGCTTGACCTTTGCTAGCATCTTCAGAAGAGCAGGCTGGGTTACACAAGGGGACAGACACCCCCAGGAGGAAATCCCTCTGGCAAGGACATTTAGATGGCTGAGAAGGACTCTCCACTGGTTTACTTTTATTTCTTGGTGCCTTGACCTGTTCACAAAAGTGAAAATAACCCATCTATAGAGTCCTGTCAATAGATACACACTGTACTAAGTAGAATTATATTATTTTCTAATTATCTTTTACCTGCTTGTGATCATTTCATCTCATAAAAGTTAGAAATACTTGAAGAAATTCATCATTTTAGGATTGCTAATATTTTTAAAAGTCACACTTTTTTCCTAAAATGAACTTTTTTTGGCAGTACAAAGAAGGAAACACTTCTGCTGCAGCATGAAACAAGGAGGGCTCTAAAAATAAGTAATTTCCTCTTTTAGTGAAAAATATATTATCTGCCAGTAGTTTTCATTAATTGAACTTACTGACAGGTGACAGACAAGGTACGTTTTTATTTGTTTTAGACATGTTGTAATTTTATACTAATTCATCCTACAACCAGGCTCCTATCTTGGGTAGTGACATGTCCAGATAGGAATAAACAAACGTTGAAATATTGCTAACTGTATTCATCTCTGGTATGAATGCACATATTAATATGCACTTATACATGTAAATATATGTACATATGTAAATTTATGTAAACATGTGTGGCATTATAATTTATGTACATCATTAATATTATATTACATTGGGTTTCAACCCATTTTCTCATCTTTATTCATGGCTATATCATTTTGCAAAAGGTCTTCCTATGGATCTGGAGTAGATTTCCTCTGACTCCAGAAGGAGCACTACAGAGAAGTGAAATAAACTAACATTTATCAAATACCTAGATATACTGGACATTTCAAATAAAATATCTAATTTAATATTCATTATAGACCTATAAAATATTATTATGCCAACTTGCAGATGACAATAGTGAATTTAGAAGAAATAAAAGCCTCTCTAAGGCCACATGTTTGGTAAGTGCAGGAGACAGGACCAGAACCGGAGTGGAGGAGGCTGCGGGAAGGTAGATGCCCATCCTCGGAGCCATCTGTTGTGGAACCACAGCGGAGAGCGAGGTCTTGTCACACGGGAGACACTTCAGCAGAGGTTTAGCACATGTGTTTATTCTTGGAAAACTTCTTTCCTTCTCTGCTTGGCAAACATTCTCTCATCCTTCAAAACCCAGCTCAAAGTCATCTCCTCTGAGAAAGGTTCTTAAATTCCCTGGCTCCCTTTGTCTTGTATTAAACAGTATTTTGTTCTCTTTTTATGCTCTTTAGCACAGTATATTGCATGTGTTGACACCCTTGATGCTCCTACTTGGCTGCACACCACTCTCCTATTCCTGTTGTAGTGTCCTGCACATGGTGAGGACCCGTATTAGTCAGGATTCTCCAAAGAAGCAGAATATATGTGTGTGTGTCTATAATATATACTATATAACCATATATAGCATATATCATATACGAAATATATATGGGAGAGATATATATATATATAAAGAGATTTATTATAAAGAATTGGCTCATGCAATCACGATGGCCGACAAGTCCCAAGTCTGCAAAGTATGCCAGCAAGCTGGAGAACAGGAAAGTGGATGGCGTAGTTCCCACCTGAAGTCACGCAGGCTCAAGATCCAGGAAAAGCCAATATCATTTTGAGTCTGAAGGCAGGAAAAAGCTGATGTCCAGTTGGAAGGAAATCAGGCAGGAAGAATTGAGGTAGAGCCAGCATGTTTGTTCAATTTGGGCCTTCAACTGGTTGTATAAGGCCCGTCCACATTAGGGAGGCCCATCTGCTTTACTCAGTCTACTGATTTAAATGTTATTCTCATCTAAAAGTACCCTCGTAGAACATGTAGAATGATATTTGACCAAATATCTGGGCACCCTGTAGCCCAGTCAAGGTGACACATAAAATTAACCATCACAGGACCTAAATGATATTAGTCAATAGAGTGAATATTCAAGAATCATTGTATTGTTCAGTTTTCCAGAGACACAGAACCAATAGAATTCATACATAGAGAGAGAAATTTATTTTAAGAATTGGCTGATGCAGTTGTGGGGGATGGCAAGTCTGAAACTTATAGGACAGACTTGCACACTGGAAACTCTGCCAGGATTTGGGTCCAAAGGCAATCTGGGGGAAGATTCCCCTCTTCCTTGGGGACCTCGGTCTTTTCTGTTAAGGTCTTCAACTGATGGGATGAGGTGCACCCACATCACAGAAGGGAACCTGCTTCAAATGTTAATAACATCTAAATAGTACCTTCAAAGCAATATCTAGTTAGGCATTTGAGCAAACGACTGCGACTACAGCCCAGGCAAGCTGACACATAGAATTAACCATCACAATCAGTAAAAGATGTTGCCCTAAATTGGTGATATCCAGATTCTGGGCTTTCACACACCAGCAAAACTTTAAATAACATTAAAGCCAGAACTTTCTAGTGTAGCTAGATACATACTAAACATAACTCACATAAAAATTTATACCATTCAATAAAAGAATATAGTGTTAATACCAAAAAAAGCAAAAGGACGTAATACCAGAATAAAAGATATCTGAAACATGGAAATTTCAAAAACATACAGTGGTGCTTACTTTAAACCAGTGCCAGTTCACAGACCGCATTGTACCACCTTTCTGTCCTGAGAATCGGTGGGCCTTTCCACAAGGTCTAATGCTAAGTGGCAAAATGTATGTCCCTCCCCTCATCCTCCTCTCTTGCCCTCATTGTACTCTTTTCTCCCTGTGAATGCTCCTTTTCCTCTTCCCCCACTCTTTCTACGATCCATGCTTTCTTATGGCTTCTATAATTCACAACCCAAACGGGCTTGTGTTTTAAGAAACGGCATACTATGAAATCTAGAGGGAAGACGTGTTTCAGTATTAACTTGGTCCAGTAACTGGTTTAAGATTCTCTTTGCATGTCCTTCAGAGTATGCCAGACTTCTCTCTCTTTCTTTAAATTATTTGGATAGATTTAGGGGTACAAGTGTTACATGGCTGAATAGTACGGTGCTGAAGTCAGGGCTTTCAGTGTACTCGTCACCCGAATAGAGCATGTCAGGCTGGTAAAGAGGCAACTGCAGCAGCCCTTAGCCTTGCATTCACATAGGACAACACGAGGAATTGAGAAGGGCTCGATTTCTGGAGTTCCTGACAGCGTAAGGAGAATATCCCCAGAAGCAGCCGCAACAATTTCTGATTGGTGTCATTGCCCTGAATTAAGTCTAACGCTTACTCCTCCTACTACTCAGGGAAGTAGAATTAGCCTTAAACCAATCAGGCTCACTCATGGAACTAAAAAAGGTTTTTCATCTCACTTGGGACTTATGAGATCTTTGGTAAATGAGTAGATATTAAAACAAGTTGAGATTTTGTTTGGAAGGACGGTGGAAGAAGTAGTTGCTGCCTCGGTAGCCAACGATATCTGCTGGGGTCCATCTCACTATTGATACAACTCTCACCCTTGCAGTACTTTGCAAGCATTCCCTTTCAAAAATGCTCACACCTATGAAAAAACAAATGCACTGAACTCTTTCCAAGAAGAAGACCCAGAGTCTTATCCAGCGACTACACCCGGTTCCAAGTCAAGGGCAGTCAAGTGACATGCTTTCTTCTTCATGAGGTGCAAATGCCTAGAGACTCCTAATAAGTAATAAATTGTGTATCACAAGACATTCCACATATATGGTGGGCAATAAAACAGGATAACTCTACAAACAAATCCAAACTCCTCTCTGGAAAAGGGAAGAATGATAACTGGCCCCTGTTACCACTGATCCATGTGTGGTATCTCCTGGGTGAGTCTGGCCAGGACTTGCTTCCACGCCAGAGGATTGTGCTGCTGGTTTAACTTCATCAGAGAGCTCTGGGCCAGCTTCTAGGTATAATCTCCCCTTCCCATTGCTCCTGGGGCCTATCTTTGGTGGCAGGGGTGTTGCAGAACCTTCCCCATTGCTGCAGTTCTAAGGGCCAAAATGCTGTCTTGCAGTTGAACCACCATAGGTGCTTCCTAACTGTGCTTCTGGTTTCCTGGGCAGCAGATCTCCTTTTAAAGACGTGGTAGCCTTCCAGGTTGTGAGGCTCTCTGTTGATTTTATGGCTTAGCACAACAACCTAAGATAGCACCAGAGCAAGCTTTTGAGGGTGGACATTTCTATTAGCAACAGTGCACTATACACTGCCCTTCCCTCGAGTTCTTGTCGTAATATTTGCTAATTTTATCTTGCCCTCTACCGATATCCATTTTGAAAACTACGGCTTCAAGTGGAAAACATACCCCTTACTCCCAGACTGTATCTCGGATGCATCTTCACAATGACTATGTGCCTCAGCTTTTATTTTTTTAAGGAGAGAACCCTAAATTGACAGATAATGAGGGTGGAGCTGGGGGGCAGCGACAGAAGTATCTCTGTTTACATTAACTGTACCTTGTGATTGTTATGGTTATTTGTTAAATGTTTTTGATACTTCTAAAAGTCAGATTTAAAATTTTGAACTGTCATCCACAGCCAAAGGAGATCTTATTTGGGAAGATGATATTTTTGTTTTTGTTTTTCCTCCTTGCTAAGATTACCTCTTTATACAGGTTCTTATTGGTAACTGCAAGACGTAGCCAATATACTTTAAAATCCAGATTTATTTTCCATCTAAGTCTTTTAATACTCAAGCTTCCATGGTCGTTACAGATGACAGTTAGCCAACTGCATCGCTCTGGCAGAAGAAAGATCGCCAAAAGCTCAGTTCAGAGAAATGAATTCCTTATTTTTCCCACCTCTTTCACTTGGAATTTGCCCCATCTTAGGACTTGTTACCTGCAGTTACTCATTTCTGGGTGTTATATTTTATAGGTTGCAAGCAATAGAAAAAGAATAGGGATACTTGTTTTACCAAACACCTAGTGAGAACAATGCTCTGGGAAACATATTTTGGAAACACTGCTTAAACAAAAGTGAGCAAATAGCGCAGAGCTTTCTTTAGAAGCGATTCAAGGTTACAGCATAGAACCCTGTGTATTCTTAATGAAGGCAGGTGTGCACCCTGCCATCGTTAACACAAGGATTTCCTTTCATAATGACTAAAGTAGGTAAGTGATTAAAATAAAGAAAATGGTTTCTTTCTATCACAAATATCTACAGTTAATAGGCACAAAGATTAAAAGTTGAGAGAGCATGAATACTAGAAGCTTGCAGAGTTTTTAAATTATTATTGTAAAGGACTGTAACCCATTTGTCAACACAAAGATCTCCTTTTTGGTTTGTTTGTTTCCAGATGTTAGAATCTCAATTTATGTATTTGTTCTAAAACCAATCTTACGACATTTTTCTATTTGGGTTGCTTTTAAAGATGTTACAGTACCTCATTCACAGGTTTGACTTTAAAAATTCTAAATATATATATATTCACCTCTTTCTGTGACAATTTAGTGGCTACTTGAAACTTTAACTTTCGTTAAAAAATTAGACATATTTCATTTAAAATGTGCCATGAATCATTCCTTCATATGTTCCCTTATCAATTGCTGTAGGTTTTCCAGTGCAGCATAGTTATGATACTTTTAGATTAATTAAAATCCCTAAATATCCCCCAAAATATAGGGCCTGAGACTGTTCTTGGTGGAATTCCTGAATTTCCCTGGGAGATGTATCTCACGGATTCGGTTTTGAGACTTTTTATCCCTTTGACTTGGTTTTTCCTCGTGCCCCACCAGGAGCTCTGAGTGAATGCGTTTATCTTAGTTTGTCTAAAAAGGCACTTCGGGATCTGCAGTTTGAACTTGATGACTGATTGATAATTGAAACAGGCTTTTAAAAGTGATGTTTTGGTTAAAAGTCATTTCAACAAAGAAAAACAGCTTTTAGAAAGTGTATATTCAATAAAATTCTAGATGTAGCCCTGGCTGGCTGTCACTGAATTTTGCACTGCAATGTCTTTGAAATTCTCTGGCCTGAGTGAGAGCAAAGCGTCTCCTCACAGCACCGAGGAAAGGCTCTGCTCACGAATTCCTTCCCCTAGGATGAGGAAAGCAAACCACGTGACCAAATCCAGGGGTTCAACTTGAAATATAGACTTTTCCTGTGAAGATTATCTCTGTTGACCCACAATCTTTCTGCACGAGATGTGAAAATGGGCTCCACACGGTGTCACGAGAATAAACACACCGAAGATGGATCACTGACTGATTAATTTCAATAAACTCAAGCCTGGAAAGATGCAGTTGTACTATAGAGAAAGCTATTTTTCAGAGAAAATTCCCTTAAGAACATGGCCTTACCTTTGTAGAAAAGTTTTAGGTAGGAGAAACATTCTCAAAAGTTCCTTATAAAAATATATCTTTTATTTTGATAACTTTGGGATTACCTCAAATATAATTAATAGATGTTTACTGAATTAGAATCAACAAATCATTTGATAAAACACCTCTTTGGTATTGACTCCTGGAAAGACTTAGATACAACATGAGAAACCATGCCCAGATGTCTGTTAAATCAGAATTCTGTGCATAATCCAGTAGGCAGATATGGGGAAGGAGATCTTGACTTAGAGAAGGGAAAGAAAAAGGGGTAAAATAGGACTGATGAAAAGAAAATTGAAAAGGAGATGAAGAAAAGGGGAAAATGGAGGAAGAAAGGAGAATAAATCAGGAGAATATGAAGAGTAAAGTAAGCTTTGATTAGACTGTCAGTTTCTGAATAGCATCAGCTAGTTCCTAGTGCTTTGAGAAGTTAATTATTTAACTAAACATTGTTCACAGCTCTTGAATGGCTCTCTGTTCCTCTAAACTTTTGAAACTTTTCAAAAGAAGACAGACTAATGGCCAATAAACATGAAAAAATGCTCAATGTCTCTAATCATCAAGAAAATTCAAATCAAAACCACAATTAGATATCACTTATCTCCCGTGAAAATTGGCCTTTATCAAAAAGTCCCAAAACAGCAAATGTTGGCGTGGATGCAGAGAGATAGGAACACTCCTACACTGCTGGTGGGACTGCAAACTAGTACAACCTCCACGGAAAGCAATATGGAGACACCTCAAGGAGCTACAAGTAGATTTACCATTTGATCCAGCAATCCCATTACTGGGCATTTACCCAAAAGAACAAAAGACATTCTATAAAAAAGACATCTCCACTAGAATGTTTATAGCAGCACAATTCACAATTGCAAAGAGGTGGAAACAACCCAAGTGCCCATCAATGCATGAGTGGATTAATAAAATGTGGTATATGTATACCATGGAGTTCTACTCAGCCACAAAAAACAATGGTAATCCAGCATCTCTTGTATTAACCTAGATAGAGCTGGAGCCCACCCTACCAAGTGAAGTATCCCAAGAATGGAAAAACAAGCACCACATGTACTCACCATCAAATTGGTATTAATTGATCAAGACTTACATGCACATATAGCAGTAACATTCATCAGGTGTCGGGCAGGTGGGAGGGGGAGGGGGATGGGTATAAACACACCTAGTGGGTGCAGTGCGCACCTTCTGGGGGATGGACACGCTTGAAGCTCTGACCTGGGTGGGGCAAAGGCAATACATGTAACCTAAACATTTGTACCCCCATAATATGCTGAAATAAAAAATTAAAAAAATAAAATAAATAAACTTTAAAGACTTTTATGACTAGAATAACCAGAGCAGCCCACGGGAAGAAAATTATTTTCTGCGCTGTAACTTCAGTGACCAGAAATGTGAGCACATAGGGACCAAACTGGAGGCTGGGCCTGGCTCACAGGTCAGAAGTTCAACACCTCCATCCCCACTCTGCCCTTGGACAGCGGGCGTCAGGGCAACGTCCTGCAACGCACAACCTCACGACCACCAATTACCCCATGTAGCGAAAAGAATTTGAAAAGTGACCCCCTATCTAAAACAGAGGTATGGCTTTTCTCTAGAGCATGCATTTGTTTTTAAGGTTTAACGAGCTGACAGGAGCGATTACTCAAAGACTAACGGCCGACTTGCTGGTTACTCCAACACAAACAAACCGTCACCAGACTGTCGGGACCTGAGCAGTGTCCATTCTACTAAAAACGCTTAATGCATTTCCCGCGTCCTCAATGACACATGCGAAGTGAGTTGCCCTTTCAAATCCCTCATCTCCCTCCAAAACAATTATTTGCTGTGTTTTTATTAAAAGGTGGAAGGGAAGATTTTCCCCAAAGGTGGGGTGTGGGAAACAAACTAGCAGACAAAGGCAGGGTGAGCTCAGAACCCCCCGTAACCGGGTCGCCATCTGCTTTCACTCCTTAATCAGATAATTGATCTCCCCTGAACAGATACGCTCCCAGCTACGTTTTCCACGGGGATGTCGAGGCCCTCAAGGGTCAGGCATTTAGAAAACGCGAGTCCAGTTGCAGTCCGAGCTAGGAAACAGTCTGGAACCCATCACTGACTCAAACTGCAGCCCCTCCTGGGAAGAACACGTTTTTTAGAGTGTTGACTAAAATGTAAGGCTAGTTCAGGCTACAGTTATTCAACATGGACCTTCCTTTAAAATCTGAGTGGGTCTCTCAGCACGGTTTGATGCTGAGACAAAAGGGAAAATATGGGATGTTGTGGTTTTTCTATTCACGGAAGTCTCAGAAGGGACACGTGGACCTTGTCGCTTCTGACGGGAATGTGAGAGTTTGCCTTGTTCTGTTCTCAGGCTCCTGCTTCTCCGTGTCCCATGGCCCCCCAAGACTCCAAACAGAGTCACGGAGCCCCTCTGAGTGGGATGCAGCGTTCTGCTTTCACAGCTGTCACCCCGTGCTCAGATTGTCACACCATTTAGGACAGATTAGAGAAAGTCACTTTTGACTGGCAAATTAGGAAAGGCAGTCGTCATTTAGCAAACTGACTGAGATGGGCCTAAACCTGCTCATCCCCAGCCAGCCTCCAAGACTAGCCGACCCTCCTCTAATTAATGAACGGTATTAGCGTGAAGAGAGCCCCGCCTGAGGGAAGCGCTGGACCTTTCCAAGGCAATTTTGTCCTTGCTCGATGGGAGTAAAGAGTAAACATGAAGTTGAGATCAACTCAGCCAGACAAGAATCAAACGCCCTCCAAATCACCACGATTTTTCATGTGTGCAGTTCTGAGAATTCCACTCACCAAAGGGCCCATTGTTTGCAAGAACTGATTAATAAATTTGCACTTTCGACTCAGCAGAATGTTTTCTTTGCATTTGTCCCGGTATCTGGAGAAGATAAGAACTAAATGACAGCTTAAAAGCTATTAAATAAACATATACACAAACAGATCCTATCATATTTACCTTCAATGTCCTTCAGATTGGCAGATGTCACACTGATCAAGGCAACAGATGACCTGGCTTACATTTTAAAAAATGTCCTGAAGTCATTTTGGTCTGTTAAATTATTTCATTAAATTAGTGCCTGTGACTAGCACGAGGGCGAGAAAAAGTGCAGAATGTTAACTAAGGCTGGCAGCCAGGTGGGCGTGCTTTGTCTTCAACTTGTCAGTCAGCTAGGGGTCGGGAGATTAAATTTCATCTCTCACAGTTGAGGTCAGACACCTCCCCCTTGTGGTTCAACGTAACTAGTTCAGTCTTGTCACAACCTGCTTTCAGGTGCCCACCTGCCTTCACAGGTAGGTCAGCTGTCAGGCAGAGAGTTTAATGGCATTTGTGTCATTATCACCAATCGCCTTGTCCTGGAGAGCAAAACACAAGCACACACAGAAGCTTGATGCTGGTGAAAACTAAAAATGGAAAGAAAATTATACTTTTAGACACATACAGAGGATTTTGTGTTATGATGGTTTAACTTACAATTTTTCAACTTTACAATGGTGCAAGAGTGACACGCATTTAGTAGAAACCATGGTTGGAATTTTGAATGTTGGTCTTTTCCAGGCTAGCGGTATGCGATAGGGGACTTCCTTGCCATGCTGGGTAGCGGTAGCAAGCTGCAGGCCCCAGGCAAGATCACAAGAGTAAACAGCCCATACTCCACAGAATACTGATTTGCCAGCATTTTTCTGATATGGAGTTTTGTGTTTTTGCATTCCATAATGTCCACAAAATGCCCATCTGAGTACAGTATACAACAATTATAAAATAGGCCTTGTGTTAGATGATTTTACCCAATGACAGGCTAACGCCAGTGTTCTGAGCACATTTAAGTTAGGCTAGGCTAAGCAATGATGCTCAGTAGGCCAGGTGTATTAAATGCATTTTGACTTAAGATATTTTTCACTTGTGATGGATTTATCTGGATGTAACTCCATCGTAAGTCCAAGAGCATAAGTGGTTAATTTCCTCAGCAAAGGTAAGTGTTCCCACATGAATTATGTTACTATAATATGTGATTTGAATGATAAAAAACAAACTATGTGCAACATATTTAAGAGAAGGAAAGGATGAAAGGAGTCCTATCAAGAATACATAGAGTGCCTACAAATCAGTAAAGAAGATGTTCACAAGTTAATAGAAAAGTGAGCAAAACAAATGAACAGGCAATACGCAAAGGAGAAACTTTTAGCCCGTTAACACATAAAAAGAAGCTCAGCATCATTAGCAGTCAAGTAGCAACAAATTAAAACAATTATTAAATCTTACTTTTCATCCAACCGATTATAAAAGTTTATGAAGCACTGCAACAGTGTGAAAAAAGACATTCTCATTTAATTTTGGTGGGAGCTAAGTTGGTAAAACATTTATTTGAGTGCTAGTTGTAAGTATGCATCAAAAATTTAAATTCTCTTTTATTTTTACTGCAAGGAAACTATTTTAAGGACATTGCTAAAAAGTTAAAGTTTTAAGTATAAAGGTGTCAATTGCCACATTTGTTATAACAGTAAATGGCAATTATAAATATCCGTCAATACAACAGTGGCAGATCAATTACAGCACAACTCTACGAGGGAACAAACGCCTTCACGCCACCACTAAAAACTGGGGAGTTAATGCTGTCTGTGCTGACCTGAAAATGTATATTTGCATTATTAGCTGAAAAATCACATTTTAGGGAAAAAAGTGTGTTTCATATGACCCTATTAATGTCATGAAATGCATTTGCATTTATGTTTATACGTACATGTACGAGACTGCATAACATAAGATTAAAATCTGCATGAATTGGGAGTGCCACAGAAGGTCAGGAGGACCTTCCTGCTTTGTTAAATGTACTTGTGCACTGATTCAATTATGCCAGAATGTTTTAGATAAACACTTGTGTAATAAAAAAAATAAGAAAGAGAAAAAGGAAAACAAAACCAGCTTTGTCAATGGGATGGGCAGCCTTACCAATTAAGGTTAGACATGTAACATGCTCTAGAAGATCTTACCACAAGTAAGAATTTTAATCAGAAGACAAGAAAGCTGGGGAGAGCAGAACTGTTTCCTGTTTTCTTTACTTTCTTTCTTCTTCTTCTTCTTTATTTTCATCTTTGTCTTTGGTTTCTGTCTTCTCTCCCATTAACCTCTTTTTCCACAATATGTGAATGATCACAATGTGTCCAAGGCCAGGCACACATTAAAGAATAATTAAACATGATGCCTACCTCTATGCTGCTTATAAACAGCATAGAGAAAGAATTTTTTTAAAAAATTACAATTAGAAAATTGTGCCCATTCTCTAAAGAAACCAAAGATGTTTCGGCAACAGGAACTGCCTGGGAGGAACCCATTAGGACTGAATGATAACGAAATGCATTCCTGAGAAGACAGCACGTTAGTTTCCCGGGGCTGTCTTAACATATTACCATGAATTTGGTGGCTTAAAACAAAAGAAATTCATTCTCTCACTGTTCAGGAGGCCAGAAGTACAAAGTTAAGGTGTCAGCAGGCCTGAGCTCCCTCAGAAGGGCTGGAGGAACCCCAGGCACGGCCTCTCCCAGCTCTGGTGGCTTCAGCATTCTAAGGCACCACTCCAACCTCGGTTTCTGTCTTCACTCATCCCTCCCCCCACCCACCCCATCCTCTCTTATGTCTGAAAAGAAGAGACTTACATGGATTGTCATCTTGAGGGCCTTAACTAATTTATAACTGCAAAACCCCTTTTTCCAAATCAGGTCTCATTCACGTGTGCTCAGGGCTAGGGCGCAGACTTGTCTTTCAGGGGCCCTCATTCAACCCACTGCAGATGGCGTTTAAACTAGGAACTAACACGGAAGCAGAAGGTAGTCATTGTGCAGGGCGTGTGTGTGGGCACGTGCACGTGTACACGTGTGTGCCGGGGGCGGCATTCCAAGCAGAGGGAGACGCTTCTGCATGGCTGCTCTATGGAGCAGAAAACAGAAATTGGGGATCCCAGGAAGGAGGCTGCTGCTGCATCCCAGGTGAAAGGCGGCAGTCGTGGACCAGTGTGGAGCGAAGATTATAAGAAGAGGAGTGCGGAGATGTAACTCTGGCAGCCTACCTTGAGAACGCTTAAAGATAGAGAAGGAAGAAAGAGGATATAACCAAAATGATACTGGAGTTCCTGGCTTGGGCTCCATGCTCTGCAGAGCACGAGCAAACACAGGATTCGGGGAGCACAGTTAAAGGAATCAAAGTTCATTTTGGGCGTAAAAATGTAAGGACTAGCCTTGGCAAACCAGCAAACGAGGGAGAAACGTAACTGCGACAAATACTAAAGATGAAGGTAAATAGTCAAAAGACTTAAAGATAGATTTTTTAAAAACTTCAAACAATTAATGAATGAAACATTAACAATTGACAAAAACAAAAATACAAATGACGGATAACTTAGGAAAACATATTCAATACCACTCCTAATAAAAGATCTATACGTTAAAATATTATCTAATATTGTTTTACTACATTAGCAAAGATTTTTACACACACACAATGATGATTGGGGCGTGATAGAAGGAAGGGCCACCTGCATACTGCATTACTGTGGCACTTGGCACAAATGTTTTGGAGACAATTTAGCCCAATGATTCCAGGTTTCTGAATCTCCTCTCCATAAATACTCAGAAATGTGACCAAGAATTCCCGAACAAAGACATTCTCAACATGATGAAGAATCAGAAAGCCCATACCAATATCAGAGACATAGTTAAATAAATCATGCAATAGCATACGTTGGAATATCCTACATTAAAATATAATATATTGTATAAAGAATTTTAAATGACATGGTAACATTTTATATGTTTTAGCAAAACAAAGTAGAATATAAAATTTTATATATGAACAAATGCCCACTATTTAAGAAGTACATCAACAAAAGATGGGGAAAATCAACACAACGTGGTAACAATGACAACTTGATGACTTCATTTTTTGTTTGTTTGTCTGTTACTTTACTAATTGCCTTCAACTAAAAGCTACAGACAAAAGTGGAAGAAGGAAGGGTCTCTCCTTCCTTTAACAGAAAATGATCTGAAAGTTAACCCCTCGCCAGAGTGATTCTTCTGTTTTGGGGTTTTTTTCCTCAGATTTCTTTGGCATTACATTTATTTTATGGGACCAGTTCTCCAAGCCTTCAAGGTGCAGGAACTCCAGGCTTCTCTTTCCACCTCTGCATCCCTCAGCTTCTGTACAAACTGCCCATCTTCTTCAAACTCCACAGGGAAACATAACTTCTTTCCTATGTGAATGAAACAACAAACTCTGAAAATCAAGAATTCCCAGTGGTCTTGTCTTCACAATGGTTTCCATGGCCATTTACCTGGATTCTAAGACTAGTCTCAGTTGAAGAAAACCTTTAAGTCATTCTGCCAACAGACAAAATTGAAGTGAGAGCACACCGCCTCCGTAACTGGGTGGGAATTATCAAGGAAAAAGAAATATATGCATCACTCCAACACTGTCCTTTCGGGCTAGATGAAGATTCTGCCATGAGATTATCCCATCTGGGTCAATGCTAGCTGAGCAGTGTACACTGCACCTAGAATTACAGTTCCTTCCACGTAGACATTTGTTAGCCATGAAATTCAATTTCAGCCTTCTATTGGCTTGGTTTCTGCGTATCTCTCACTAATTCCTCTTCAAAACTCTCTGTGAAATACAAAACTCTTTGGATGCTCAGTGACTTTTTCTCCTCGTAGTCTCACCTGGACTTGGCTCCTAGTCAGGCCTCCGCACAGGTGTGGTCCCAGGATCTCCCTTCAGCATCATCCTCGAGCTCTTCTCCTCTCCATCACCTGGGTCCTGCTGTCCTTGGAACTCATGTAATCCATTTTTTTTAGTCTTCATGCTTATTTGTGCAACTTCTGCCATACTAGTAAATAGTTGACACCCAGCATGCCTGAATGTGGCTGTATTATGCCCTCACACTCAATAGATGATTTCTCTGAGTGTCGGATATAAATATAAGCAAATACATTTTTCTCAAAACGGGGAAGGCATTATCCCATTTTCCTCTAGCTGCTAGTGTTGCTGTTGTAAAGCCTAGTGCTGTTCTTTATCCAAAGGCTTTGTAAGTGACTTCTTTTTCCTCTCTGGGAACTTTCCGGATCATTGACTCTAATGTTTGAAATATCATGATATTTTGACTTAACATAGACCTTTTCTCCTCCATTGTGCTGAGCACTGGGCGAGACTTTTCTATTATAAAACTCAAGTTCCTTTTTTCTGTGAAATGTTCTTCAAGTATTTCATTCAAGATCATCTCTCTTGTTCTTGATTTCTTTGTGAACCTTATTATTTGGATGGTATATCTTATGAGCTGAGCCTCTAATTTTATTAACTTTGCTATGATCTATTTCTTGGTCTTTTGTTCAATTTACCTGGGAAATTTCCTCAAATTTGTCTTCCATTCCATCTATAGAACTACTAAGTTTTTGTTTCAAAAAGCTCCTCTTGTTTCCTCCTTAATGTCTCTGGTTTATGGGAACAAAGACATAGCAGTTAGCTTTGGAGTGCTAACACCACCTCACTCCTTCGAAAAAAGTCATTTTACTGTTATTCCAGGAGTACCCTGGGCCTTGACTATTCTTCCAGGAGTTACTTCCTGCCATTCTTGTGTCAAACAAGATGGAAAGCTTGATACCTGGCATATTATTAATACTGAAACTCCCTCGCTGAGCTGTCTGCCCGCTGATTTACACGTCCAGTTAAATCCTGCCCCAAAAGCCCAAGTGAGTGCCAGGGAGAACAGTGCTCATTTCGTGCTGTTGGACCTCACATTTTGATTGGAAAAGTCACTCATCACAGTTTGATCTAATTTCTTCAATGAGATTCATGCCAGATGCCTTGGCTAAACCTTTCTTATTTGAACTCGTTGGGCAAAGGGACCAAGTATGGGCTGCAGAATAGGAATGAGATTAGGAATGAGTTCTAGAACTAGAAAGTTTAGCTACTAGACACTGTCCTGTATTAGCAGAGATGGGATGAAGGGACCTTTAACAGTAAAAAAAAAAAAAAGCGTCTTCCTCCAAAATAAAGTCCCTTAGAATCACAGAGCAGCGAGTAGATTCACGGTCAGACCAGAAAAGGAGTGTCAAAATGTGCCCTCTTCCCCTAAAATTCCAAATCATAGCTTCCCTGACACTGTGGTTCTGGCCAGATAAGCTGCCCTGCATGAGCACAGAAAATAAATTAAAACTTGAAGCCATTTAGTTTCATTCTCCAGACTATTTTTTCTTTCTTGTCCTATCTTCTTCTTGATGTGGATCATTGTCAGGGCTCTTTCTGGTGTAGATAATAGTAATAACAGTAAAAGAGAGCAATTTGAGCATTATAATATGCTAGGCACTCTTCTGAGGTACTGTACTTATAGAATTTCAGTTGATTCAGAAAAAAATCTATTAATATTTGAGATAGATAATATGATATCTATTTTATAAGTTATAACCTGAAGCTCATAGAGCTCAAATGACTTCATGGTCACACACTCCCTGATCTTTTCCATATATTCCCAATTCCCTTCGTTTCCACGTCCAAATCCTCAACTATGTCTGTAATTGAAAGATAACAAAATAGAAGATTAATGGGACACAATGCACTCAGAATAGCTCAAAAATCCAAAGAAAACAGGAAGAATATATTGTAAAAGATCACAATTTACCTATTTCCTCACGTCAGCTCTGTTTCACTGGGTCTGAACCTCATTTCATGTGGCTCTTGCTGGACTAAAAAGCAGAGAATTGGCATTGCAGATTAGTCAAGATGATAGCTCCCAATAGACATGAAAGCCTCCTTTATTGGAAGAAATAAAAGGAAAACGACCCAAAAATCACAACCCTAGAATTATAACCTTATTCAAAAGCTATAAAGCAGTACCAGTCATCTGTTAAATTCATGCATACTTAAAAATTCAATAATGACCGTGTTGTGAATACTAACTTCAAAAAATATTCATACTTGTGTATAATGAATACTTTTTCCTAAAAAAAGTGGGAAACTAAATGGTACTCTTTTTTTGCAGCGGAGTAGAGATTTATTCCCATATGGCCTTTCCAGAATATTCCTGATTTAAAACAGCTTATCCTGTAGTCAGAGCACATAACAATTTATATATATATATATGTGCATATGTGTACACACACACACACACACACACACACAAATATATGGTTACCAAAGCTTTAGAGATTGAAGATCTTTTCATCTGTGAACACAAAACACCCACAAAACGCCCATATCAAGAAGAAGTGGCCACTATGATCACCTACGTTTTGATGTAAAAGAGAAAAAGAGAAGGAAGGTAAATCGCTCATTGAGGTCACTTGCCAGGAGCAATAGAAGGGAATGAAGCCAACTTTTCAATGGCCAGAGAAAACCCTGTACACAAATGGAACATTGGGATAATAAAATAAGATATTAATATTGATTTGGGGTTGTGGAATTGATATTATTGCCTTATCCTCACACTGAGCATAAAAATGATCAAAACCATACTTGAGGATGTTTCTTTGACCCTGTTCTTCCTTCTTGTTCCTGTTCTTATTCTTCTTAGCCTCCAGGGCAACATAATCACACACTAAAGTAAAAAGAATGAAGGTGGATGAATGGTGGTCATCACTAAGCGAGCTTATAAAACAGGTAAACCATAAAAATATTTAAATTCCATATTTTTGCATAATAAAATAGTTTGATTATAAAAGTGTACATCACAGAATTAAACTTTGATATGAAATGTTATTCTTTTCATTCCTGTGTTAGAACATTAACAAGGGAAGGGCGAATCCACAGGAACACAGAGCACTCTGGTTTTCAGTGGGAAGACACAGAGACCTGTAGACGAGTCCCCTAAGGTGGCAGGTGCCACCCCCAACTCCCAAGGCTGGCCTCGTTAGAAGAGGAGACAACACAAAAACAAAGGAAAGTGCATTTTCCTTTCATTCTGGGTATCTGGCAATCCCAAACCAAGATGGATACTGGATTTATTCACTGTCCAAATGTAGACAAGAATCTGTAAGTTAAAAATGAATGAATTTGTCATTTGAAAAATTTAATAGCAGATGAACTGTAAGGTAGTTATCTTTCATGTTGCATTCGGGGAAAACGAGCATTAGAAGGCAGATAGTTAACCCCGTCTGTTTAAATATCTTGGACCTGTCTTTCCCTTTCTTATAATATGGTTCAATGTTTTAAAAACTTAATTGTGTGTGTGTTTTTAATGAGAAAGCCACAAACCTGTGAAATCTATACTTGGGAAACTTACCTTCAACAAGGCCCAAGAAAGGATACTGAGTTGGGGACCTGCAAAACTAAAACCATAGTGCTACTTGGGCAAGTGTAATGGGTGAATGGGGATCCCGGGGACAAAACACAGCATCGAAGCCGGGGCTTGCCAGGAAAATCGAGACCGGCGTGGGACAGCACAAATTTAAAGTCTCTTCTGTCTTTGCATTATGTGTCCTCACCTATATTGAAATTCAAAACAGAGGCTGTTTCTCTGCCCTTCGTCTCTGAGCTAAGTATGATGTGTCAGAATTACTGGTAATTGGAACCACAGGCTTTCTGTGCACAAGAGAGAGGAATATAAAAACATGCAAATTTCCTCTCTAATTCTTCAGCTCCCATCTCATTCCTGTCAGAGAAAATATATGGTTGCACCAGGACTGCTTTTCCTAGACAGTGTATGATTAAATATTCACATGGTATTTGCCTAAGCCTGCTGGTGTTTTCCTCCATATCAAAAACATACAGGTTGTCTTCCTGACTCTTCCTTCCTTCCTTCCTTCCTTCCTTCCTTCCTTCCTTCCTTCCTTCCTTCCTTCCTTCCTTCCTTCCTTCCTTCCTCCCCTCCTTCCTTCCTTCCTTCCTCTTTTCCTTCTTAAATGGATGATGATGCTTTATGTTCAAGCAGGAGTCTAGTACTCTAGAGTATTCCGTACCAAAGACCCCCAAAGATCTCAGGCACAAAATCATGAGCAGTTTTCTATGAACAAGAGGTGGGGCAGGGCGGGGGGAGGGGGGCGAGGAGAGAGAGAGAGACAAGCAGCAAAGACTTTGCGGAGCTCAGAGCCACATCCCTAGCATGGCTGTCTCTAAGGCACACACACACTGAGCCAGCCCAGACTGCTCCAGGCCAAGTTTGGGTAAAAGTCCAAGCTGCTGCCTCCCGCTGACCCGCAGGCAGCTGCTGAAACAAACATCTCAGGGCTCCTTGAATGGGAAGATTGCATTTCAGCCCATTGTTTTTTGCGGACGCTTATTAACCCGGCTGAATTTAGAGCAGGGGATTGCACTCAATAGCTATGGATTAGCAGTCAGTAGTGCAGTGATCCTCCTGCTCTGATCAATGCAGACAGCCAAGCAGCCCCCACCACAGCGGAGCCCTTTTCCCGGCCATTGATATGCATGTGGGGGTGCAGAGAGGCTGCAGGGAAGGGGAGCTGCCCTGTTAAGTGTCCCCAGTTACGAAAATTCCCGGTGTGGGGCGCTGCCTTTGTGGTAGCCCTCTGCCAATTCTGAGCGATGGTCGAACTTTTAGCAAATAAGATCATATGAGACAAAAGTAAAATACTCTGGCCTTCATTTTTGAACTACAAATCACAATGACCCTCTGGCCAGGTAGAAATTGACCCAGCAACTTTCGAGATCTTAATCTTTCCAGAATCGTGACATAAGAAAACACTCCATGAATTAAGTTTCATTGTTAAACTGGATTTCATACATTTACAATTACTAATATTATAGTGGTCTCCTTAGGCTTGTTCGTATTATGTATGTATTTTTCATAAACGAAACCGTAACTGTGACCTAACTAACCTTTTCCTGCATTTTATTTATATTGATCTATTTTTCTTTTAATTGTCCCAAAAACAATCACATTTATTGATATATTTAAGGAACCCATCTGGGAACTCATGATTTTTAAAGAAATATTAAACAAGAGTCTTCCAAGTGCAGTCAATTAAGGCTTTGTAAAATTGTGGAGCTAAAATGTTGGAAAGGAAACCGAATATAGAAGTGCAAGATCTCTATGTCGTTGTTGAGGATCCATTATTGATGTAGTCTAATTTCTTGGAGGCAAAGATTAGATTTTCACTCATTTGCATAGCCCACCAATCGGTTTCCTCTATAAAGGCTCCATCTCCTCTCCGTCCATAGGTACACTTAAACTAGAAGGTTTAGAAAGAAAACATTAGTGATCCTGATTCCCTTATTAGGGCCCTGCGGTGCTGTCTTCAGGTTGTCCTGTAGCTGCACCTTCTGTGGGAAACATGGCCTGAGACACCCCCCGCCCCCCGGCCATGCACATGTGCCCTTTTATGACACCTGAGTTCCAAAATAACGTCGTCTATGCATTTATTTCCAAACCTCGGCTACATAAAATGAATCAAACTGAGTGCCGATACACGTACACATACACACCACACACACACACACACCAACCTCACACACATACATACAAGCTACACACACACCACACATATGCAGATGCACACATTATACACACCCCACACATGCACATATACACACACAGAATTGCTGCTAGAGTAAAATATTATCAAAGTATTCTATAACACAAAAGAAAATTATTAAAACACATTAAAAGAATGTAAGCTTTGTTTCCAAATATTGTTCCATGCAGATGTGAAATTTTAATGTGCGTGCGTATGTGTATTCTTTTAATAGTATAATCAGATATATTTAAAATTTAAAAGGGAAGTTCAGCTCACACAGGGACTGTGTGGACTCTCCACAAGTGGTGTAGGGATCTCAGATCTTACCAGTAAATTAGGAGAATATATGCACTCCAAAATTAAAATGGAATTGAAAAAGGGAGATTAGTTTATTTCTATTTAGAAGTAAATATTTTTATTTAATAGGAATAAAATGTATGTTCTACATTTATGTGCATGTACACTGCATATATGAATTAATTTGCATGAGAGCAGATTTTATGAAGAAAATGCTTGAATTATTTGCACATTAAAGTGGTAGCCTTTGAAGGGTGGATCATTCATCTTGCCCAGGGTGGGAGAGTAATGGCAAAAGTTGGTACAACCTTGCTATGCCATCTGAGACTGGCTCAATTCCGGATGTCATTTGTCATTTCTAGGTTGGTTCTAACCAGAGTCTTCGAAGTTTGTTAAAGAACTGGAAGCAATCTGGTTTTTCTGGGGTCAAGATAGTGATATTATACTTGCAGATAGAATTTTATACCTGTCGGTGTTGGAACAAAGGCCATTCCCTAACTGGGCCCCCTCCTTCCCTCCCTCTCTCCTTCTCTTCCTTCCTTCCTTCCTTTCTAGTAAATAGAAGGCACTCATTGTGTTATCTGAATGAATAACTTATGCCACTAATTTATTTATTCATCTCACAAACATATAAATCATCACCTACTTTTAGCCAAATGTGCGGCTGTGCCACAGGGATCCGAAGATGACGCGGACACGGTTCCTGCTTTCAGGACGCGCAGCCTGGAGGGAATGCAGATGTTGTGGACGAGGCAGAGCGGACAACCCCCTTTACCTGAAACAGCTCATTTCCTGGCACCCTCTTCCTCTCTACCGTGAAGTTAGTATTCAGTAATATCAGTTATAATCACTATTTTTTATTTGTCAGTTAGTTTTAAAACCATTCAAAATAAAGAAAAATTCCAGTTTTAAATATGGCATTCAAATTTAATGAAGCATTTCTTTTTTTTTTTTGAAACATTTCTTATGTGATCAAAAATTTGCATTTACAAGCCAAAAAAAAAAAAATCAAACCTTGAAGTTTGCAGTATGTCGCTGTTTGAAATTTTGAACACAAATTAAACACTTCAGGTGGTCATCTGGTGTGTCAGAATGGAAGCAAACCACTGAGCCATCACTTTGTTTCGATGTGCGTTTAAATACAGGAATATGTCAGCCCACGAGGCGGGGAGGCTGGAGATGGAAGCCGTGCGTAGAGCGAGTGCCAGCATCTCAGATTTATTAAGAATTTTCTCTCAAGACAAACCTGTGCAGCTAAGTCCCTTTCTGACTATATAACTGAGTGTCTCCTAATTAACTACCATGCTGAATACAATGCTCATTAAAGGATAAGTTACAAAAGTGTGCTAATTTAAAGTTTACCTATATTCTTAAAACTCAGCAGTAACCAGGACAATCGTTTAGAACTTAGACCAACAAGATTATTTTTCAGAAAGGCGTATGTTATCACCCACATTACTTAGAATTGCCTGCATTGTTGATGATGGAAAGAAGACAGTGTTTTCTTACTGTTTGAATGTCCTGTAGACAAAGCTGGAATTGCCTAATTCCCACTCTCACCACCCCAAGCTTGACATGCCATCCCAGGAGAGCACAGAATCGCGAGATAACATTATGGAACTCTGGGCAGGCTCACTGTCCCCTTCTGGTGACCACCAGTATGAAAATGTGACACTGGGAAGCAGGACAAAAGAAAAGCTTCATGGCTGTGTCCTCAAGGGCCACAAGAGCCTGTGATACCATCTCCTTCCCATCCTGTGTGGCTGGTCTGTCTGGGGTCTGAGCTCACCTAAGAGACAAGGACAGTTGTCACTGCCTAGGCACCGTGTGGACGGGGTCCAGAGCTTCACAGAGAATTGCCACCATTCAGTTCCTTAGGACGTACCAAAGACATGGAACGGCCCACGTTAATCCATTGTTGGGGGCTCTATGAAAACTCTTGAAGGGGCCTCATTTTGTCCCATACACTCAGGGCTGCTCCAGAAGCGCTCAGTGATGACGATGGTATCATGCCACTGCTGGCAAACATCACAGTGTGAGCAAATTGCACGGTGGGAGTAATCATGTAATGATTGCAACAGTGCTAGACACGGTTCTTGGTGCTCCATCTCTTTGAACAGTTTATACTCACAATAACCCTATAAAGTCAGCACTGCTCACATCCCCGTGTACATAAGAAAACTGATGCTCAGAGAGGCCAAATAACTCGTGCAAGATCACACAGCAAGTAAATGAGCCAGATTCAAAGCAAGGAGTCTGCCTCCAAAGTCTGGGTCTTGGCCAGCCCTTTCTGCCATCCCCCTAAAGTGGTCTGTGGTCACAGCCAGAGACTGCCTTTGAGTATCACCTGGAGAAACCCAAGTATAATGTACTTCATCTTCACGAAATATAAATTGTGCTTGCTGTTGAATTACTCATGTTTGTTGGTATATTTATGTCTGTATTTATTTATTTGCTTATTTTTAGTGCCTGGTAAGAAAGCCTCTTTAGCTGTGTGCATGAGTTCTTCTAATGATATCTTTATCTATAAGAAGGAAATGACATTTTTGAGTACCTACTGTGTATCAGGTTCCGAGCCAGGAGATTTACACATGTCATTGCATGTAATTATCGCAACAATCCTGTAAGACATGTATTTTAAATGTCCTTTCCCCCTTTTTTTCCATTAAGAAAACCAAAATGCAACAAAGTAACTTGTACAAGGTTTCCATAACTAGTAAAATTCAGAAATGGAAATTAAACTTAGGTCTTTCTGGTCAAAAAATCTATGTCATCTCATAGTTCTGAAGTCAGATGATGCAGACTGGACCTCACACTACCCACGATCATCAGTTATCTCCAAAACCTGCACACTGAAAGTGCACCCCCCACTCCACCCGCAGCCTCCTTTAAAAGACACACACACACTACTGATGGGACCACAGTGGGAAGGTCCAAACCTTGAGCATCTCAGCTGCAGGCCAGCAGGTGACCCATGCCAGATCTCAGCATGAAGGGCTTTGTCCCCCTGGGTTTCACGGTAATTAGCTAAGCCAATCAGATGGGAACTTCCTGCAATATGTTCTGCAGAACGCAGAGAGATTCACCAGTTCACAGTAAAAAGTAAAAGATACCACAAGGAAAGAAAATTCAGACAGCAGGAAATTCTCATGCTGTCTAAAATCAGAAAGACTCCCCAGTCCCTAATCCCACCCACAAGAAATTCCCTCCCTTGTTTTATGTATTTACGGGTATTTCAAAAAGCAAGAAAAGAACAAGTTTGTGGCAACTTAATACTGTTATGTATCTTGCAAAAGTGTTTACTAAATAATAGCTGTTAATTAGTTTTTAAATCATGATACATTTTTAAAACGATGTTCTTTCTTGTGACATTAGTCATAGAATAATTACTCAGGCCTCACAGTCTTAAGTCTATGCATTAAAGTTAAAACAGAAAATCACAGCGTCTGAAATCTGAAAACTCCAAATTTAGGCATCATCTCTATAACTCCCGTCATGCAGATTACTTAAGAAAATACTCATATATTTTCTGAACTTCAATTTCTCACCTAAAAAGAGAGGATATTATATATTTTCTATCTAACACAACTGAAAACCAATGTGAAAATACATGTGAAAGTTCTTTATACATGCTAAAGTGTAGTGAAATAAAAATTCATTTAATCATTGGCAAAAACAGATTTAAAATTGTACAGAGCAAAATGGACTAAATGGTCTAGTCCAGGGAATCGGAGAAGGCTTTCCTGGCCAAGGAGAATGCGAGGTAAACTGTGAGGGATGGGTCTCCAGGCAACAAGGGGGAGAAAAGAATTCCAGGCACATGGAAAAGTCCTGAGCAGGAACCGTGGTGTGCAGATGGCTGTTGTATTTGTGTGGTGGAAATGAGACATCATGTACTACTTACTGTATTTCTCTTCTCAATTCAGCATCCAGTGATGTCGCATTGGCAGCTTGAAATTAGCTATGCTGGGAGTATTTACACCAGGAAGATAGGCATACTTTACAAGTCAAGGCTCGATCTTTGTTTTGTTGATTGTCTAGATTTAAGAAAGTGATGGAAAAAAATAATACTGACTATACTTAAAAGTGTGTATGTCTATAGATGTTACATTATGACTAGCATCAAATAAATGAGTAAATATTCTTCCAGTGACTGAAAACTCTCATCTGGTTCAACAAAGGAGCCAACTCATATTCTTGACAAGTGAGTGAACTTCCAATACACATTTTTGTTATTTTACTTTTGTCTTATTTGTTTACTAAGTGAAAATACCGACAACATCATATTGGAAGTAGATTTATTTGTCAATGTCGTGAGCAACTCTCCTTGGCTGAATCAGATAGCAATCACACACTTATTCATGGTCTGAATTTATCGAATCATGCTTTGATTGCAACTACAGGCTGGGGGTGGATACAAAAGTTTGGCAAAAATCAATGAAAGCATTCTGGGAGAATAAATTGGCAAAATGGGACTTATAAAAGAGTACTGAATATTTCATTATTTGAAAATTGTAAATTTTTAAATAAATTTATACACACACATAGATACATATTTATTTTTTGGAGAGCTAGTCATTAAACATCACTATACCACCAGGTAGGAGAAATCACAGTAAGGCAGAAAAACTAACAGAAATTGTGAAGGAAACACAGAGAGATAATCGCAGAGCATGAGGACAAAGGACACTGGATGGAACCAGGTCCTGTGGGGAAGGGTTACCTAAGAACTTTGAAAAGCCAGTAGAAGTTTTTAAGCAATGATATGTAATGATCAAACTTTTGCCTTCAAAATATTTCTAGATGTGATTAAAGATAGATCAGAGGTGAGCAAGAGAGTATGAGGAAAGATCAGTTTCAGGGTACTTTAGTGGCCCAAATGGTAGATTATGGTAGCAAGAACCAGATGGTGGCAGAAAAAAATAATCTGTATTAGCCAGGGTTTGCCATGCTCAGATGCTGTAACAAATAATTCCAAAACACTTGTTGGATTATCAAAATAAAGACTCACTGTTCACTCACATCAGTGCAATTAAAGTTTGGTCAGGCAGTTTCCATGTGATAATTCAGGGAGGAGATTTCCTTCTATTTAGTGGCTCATTGCAGTATCTCATTGTTCTCTCCAAAATCTGGGCTGGGCACAAGGGAGAACAGGGCGTGGAGGATAAAACAAAGTGGCTGGAGATGGCAGACATCCCGGTGCCTCACGCGAATTGCATAGCCCCACACAGACACACGGGGCTCACGGTGTCCCTTCCTCCATGTCCAGAAGGAAAGTTAAAGGGTTTCTCTTCAATTTCACACTGGAGAAGTCTTATTTCCTGACACTCCAGAGACAACCACACATTTGTTGATTGAGTGCATAGACGTTTCTCATTAATTTTTCAATGCCCTCATTCTAGCAAACCCTAGAGAAGCAGGAAGCCTGATCCTGGGGGATGTTTACAGTAGGCAGCAAAATCCTTAGGTTTGGGTTTAATTTGATTTGTGCTCTGCTGTTGAATCTCTATGTGACTTTGTACACATTTTCTGTTTGTTTCTGGGCCTCAGTTTTGAAACTGTAAGATAACTTTTCAACTTTGCAAAGATCTGATGAAACCAAATAAGTACAGGCGACGCATATGATATCAGGTGTTAGTGTTCTTATGGGGAACTAAAATTTCAAGAGTGTCTTAAAGTGAACTCTGAATACACTGACGGGAATGCAGTGTGCATTCCTAAAAATGTAAAGATATCATGATTTTTAATTGGGGAATACGCCTCTTTCTCTGCTGAAGCAGCAAGAAGGAAGGCTGTTATTTAGCTCGTCTGGGGGGGACACACAGCAGAGATGGGCCTGCTCAGCACCGTCTGCCGCTTCGCCAGCTGTGCGCCTCGGGACGCAACAGTCAGCCCCGCGCTGCATACTACTAAGGGGAGCTTTGCAATTTCACTGAAACCAGAAAATACATTAATACATATTTCCTAGACAGTGTTTGTAGATTCCTGGGTGATGGATGGAGTAAGACTCTATTTAAATAAACAAACAAACAAGTAAGGGTTTCATTTTTAAATTTCTTCTGAGCAACATAAAATTTAGTTGGCAACTGGTTTTTATCCAATTGAAGAAACAACAACAACAAATGAGCATTGATTTAAAAGAACCAGCAACAAATATATCAATAGAGACGTACTATTGTGTGTGTATTATATATGTTTTGTGGAAGAGATATCAAAATTTTGAGTTTTCCTGATCCTTCCCGATCAAAAGCAATAGATGCACCTTCTTTTCTCCTTCGAACGTTTTCCACAAATCCACCCTTCTCATCCACCTGGATTACTTTCATTCCTTCCTCATCATGGCCAAGTATCTGGCCTTGCCCAGCTCCCCATTGTCCTATACAAAGATGTTTCTAATGCAAAACCTTCATCTTATTACTCCCATTTTCAGTAGTCTGCACTTGTACTCAGTCACCTAGAGGATATAAAAGTCTTATTTATGGCATCTGCTATAGTCGGAATGTTTGTGTTCCCCCAAAATTCATATGCTGAAAGTTTCCCCCAAAGGTGGTGACATTAAGAGGTGGGGGCTCTGGGAGGTGATTAGGTCCTGAAGGTGGAGCCGTGTGGGTGGGATTCATGCCCTTACGGAAGATGCGCCAGGGAGCAGCCTACACCCTTCCACCATGTAGGGATGCAGGGAGAAGGTGCTGTCTGTAAACCAGAAATCAGGCCCTCACCCAACACTGAATGCACCTTGATCTTGGACTTCATGGCTTCCAGAGAAGTGAGAAATGAGTTTCTCGTGTCTACAGGCTAGCCAGGGCATGGCGTCTGGTACAGGAGCCTGAATGGACCAAGACAGCATAAGAGGGCCCTCTTCTGGGCTGCAGACCCTTCTCGTTGTGTCCCTGCTCAGCAGAAAGAGGACAAGAGAGCTTTCTGCAGTCCCTTCTATAAGTCATTGGCTGCAGGAAGCGGTAGGAATTGTGGCCTTAGCACAAATACGAGGATGTATTTCCAGCTGTCCCCTAATCCGTGAAGCTCCCTGGGGTTGGAGGTCTTCGGGGCACACTCTCATGGCTGCCCCTCCCCTCCACGTGCAGAGCAGCTCATACCTGTCTCAAATCCCAGCCAGCGCAAAGCCACCACCCCACTGCTTTCCTTCTGGCTGGAAAAATTTATCCGTCACAGCATTGGTTTGATGAACACATTCTGTAATAAGGGAGTGCTCTTTGGGTTCGAATTCTTCAAGAACACCAGTGGATTAATTTTTCCCTCTCTGGTTCCATCACCATTAGACATTTCTTCTTTGGCTTTTCATCCAACGTCTCACAATAACTGTAGTCCTCAGAAACGCATAACACTAAACAATACACACTGAAGATTTAGTGAGTTGAAAGAATTTCCTTGACCTGAATGAAGGATCCACACTCCTGAGAGCCTCAACTTTCTGAAGGAAAAGTTATCTGGAAGCTGTTGGTCTTGCCATTGTCAGAGGGCCCACGCTTCGCCTCCAGCTGCGATGCAAGGAGGCCCCAAAGAACCCTCGCTAAGCGCCAGACGCCCGCGGCAAGGCTTTCCTTCCCTTTCTCCTTCTCCCTCTCTTCCTCCTTCTTTCTTCTCTTCCTTCCTGCCTACTTCCCTTTCTTCATTCCTTCTTTCCTCCCTCCCTTTATTCCTTCCAAAACAGTTATTTCATATCATAGGTATACATTTTTATCATTATACATAGCAATCCTGCCACGTGGCAATTATTCCCATTTCTAGGGAGGAAAACTGATTCTCAGAGAGTGAAAGGCAGCTACTAGAGACCCTAAACTTGCTCCCTGAGGGAAGGAATTCTCAAATTCCCCACGTCTGCAAATTCAACACTAAAGGGAATGAGAACACCTGAGCTCAGAGGTACCCGAGGATTGGTTTTGTACAGAAAGAAGGAGGAAAGGAGTGAGGAGGCGTTATAGCCTTATGCCAAAAATTCTTGCTTTTTCTACTGTACTCTATCTCCTAGCTCCTAACTTTCCATTAAATGAAGTAATATAAGAACTGTGAAACTCTTACAGAATCTTGCCTGGAGCTATCTTGGGCCCATCCTCTGAGCCCTCTCTGTTCAGGGAAAAAAGATAAACTTTGGGCAGTATAGTAACCGATCGCATTTGTTTCCTCTCCCTCCCTCCCCCATACCTACCTACCTTCTTTCCTTTCTTCCCTTCTTTCTTCTAATCTGAAAGCAATCAATATTAGTTAGTTTTCAAAATTATTAAGTCTGTCAGCCAGGCTAACATGTCCTGTGTGTGTAATAACTAAATAAATAAAGTGTGAAGTAGAGGAAACTCTCCAAATGAATGGCTCAGCAGACAGGTCTGCTCGTGGGACTGTGAAATGAGCTCTGACCTTGATGCGAGACCTGCTGCTCGACTCAGGACTGTTGATGTTCTTGCAACAGAGAGAGGTTCAGTCAAAATAGCTCGGGGAGGCCGGGCGCAGTGGCTCACGCCTGTAATCCTAGCACTCTGGGAGGCCGAGGCGGACGGATTGTTTGAGCTCAGGAGTTCGAGATCAGCCTGAGCAAGAGCGAGACCCTGTCTCTATCAAAAACAGAAATAAATTAATTGGACAGCTAAAAATACATAGAAAAAATTAGCCGGGCATGGTGGTGCATGCCTGTAGTCCCAGCTACTCGGGAGGCTGAGGCAGGAGGATCGCTTGAGCCCAGGAGTCTGAGGTTGCTGTGAGCTA
>CAUYSK010092480.1:0-15812 GCA_963575035.1 Avahi laniger | reverse complement strand
AAAGAGATATTTGGTAAAATAGGAAAAAAGAAAAAGCTGCTCCTGAGGGTAGAAAGGATTACAAATGTGTACTCTAAAATATCAAGAGTCATGCAAGTAATTCAAAACAAATAATTCAAATTAATTCTTATGAGATAAAGGTTAATTCTTGAGATAAAGGCTATCCTCTGAGGAAAGGAATTTTGTGGTGGGTTTAAAGAACTTTAACTCTATGTCAAATCTGATCTCATCTGGAATGCTGTAGCTAATTCCTGGATGCTAACATTTCAAAGACACGGTAAGATTTACATCTCCAAGGGGCTGAGAAAGTCTTAGGGAAGGCTAGAGTGCCTTTTGCAAATCCCGTGGCAGTCAAGTTGGCAGTTTGAGCTTCTAAAGGGTTTTCTCAGGGAGTTCAAGAAATATCTAAAAATAGAACACTTTCAGCCTATGTAGTGACAAGACAAAGAAAAGAACATTTTCAGGCTTCTAAAAGGTAGGAACATGTGGGAAGGTAAATCATGGGGAGAGTAAAGTCTGCTCCTAGATCGTCTAGTGTCGCTGTCTCTGAGCTGATGAGCAATTGTAAAGGGCCTATCTTTAGGTGGGAAGGGCAGAGAGGAAGGCAAGAAGACCTTCGTCTTTGTAAATTCCTGTCCTGCCATTAGGCAAGCAGAGGGAAGGGCAGAGTGTCCCCCTGCATTATAACCTTCTTTAGCTCAACAGTCCCCAGTGTTTTAGAAAGGAATATTTTTGGTTTTCTTCACAGGCATTTCCCTAAGTTAAAGGTAGGGTAAATTTAAACTCAGGCTTGCTCAGTTGTCATCATTAATCCATCATCATTGTCATCATCATCAATTTTTGCTCTTAGGCTTGATGTAGGTCTACAGATTTTCTCATCAATTTGCTTTGGTAGATGGCAGATTTTTGCCAGGCCACCCTTTTATGGAAAGTGTAGTTCCTAAATACAAGGAGCATTGGTCCCAGATCTCAGGTTCAATCTTTTCCCATTGTGAAAACCCAAAGCCAAGTCTCTCATTCAATTTGTCTGTTTCTACAACCAGTTTTTCCCAATCGTGCATGCAAAAAAAATTATTTTAGGCATTTCAAAAGACCCCCATTGTGTTCATTGCTGCTTATGACCATCCTGGGTTATGTGGGCCCATTCTCCTAGATATTTACAAGAGGATGCCCCATAAGCGTTGTACATAAAACCAGCTGGCACTTCTAATAGAGGTTGTCACTTAAAAGAGAGCTCAGATTGTTAAGCTTGATTTCCCATAATTTAGGAACTTTTCCAAAGTGATGAAGGCCAGAAATGTGTCTTTGGTTGAAGTGTGCTGCTCGTGAGCATCATTCCTCAAGGTGTCACCCATGAGTTGTGAATCGCTCTCTTACGTGTCTCAGAATCTCTAATCACCTCAAGGCAACAGTGCTCAAGGTTCTGGTTGACCAACACTTATGAGCACCTTCCAATCAACCTAAAAGTCCCTGCAGGTGTTGTTCTTGCAGGGAGGCCCTGTGAGACCACTATAAGCCATGGGCAAACATCTTGACACCTCCATGAAGTCTCTAGTCACCTAGAACACCCAACTGGATTTGGAGGGAGCAAGTGTCTTTTAACTTCAGAGTGAGCAGACACACCCTTATGCACCCTCTACTTTGAAACTAACAGGAATTTGTCACAAGGAAAATTCAAGTTAAAATTACAAGTGATAGAAAGCAGCTAAAATTTCAGAATCCTGCTATGTGATTTTAGGCCAAAAGATGTGAAACCACCAGTGCTAGAATGCCAATATCATAACCCAGACCTCCTACCGTGGGGCAGAGGCAGAGAAGGCAGTTCTCTGCAGAGTTCTTTGCCTGACCATGACTTGAAGGCAGGTTTTTTTTTTGTTTTTTTTTTTTCTGAAACCTGAATCTCTTGTTCATAGACAGAGATGGAAACCTCTGTTCTAGAAAGGGAGGGTTGGAAAGAATAGCTCAAGCGAAGTCTAGACCTTAACCAAACAGTAGGGAGCTCCAAATCCAGGACTCAGCCCTTACACTCAACTGTGCTCTTGGAGCTGGAAGAACACAAGGGATTCTGGCTGGTCAGACACTGAGTCCAAGAAGACTGGCAAATGATCAGGGAAGATGGGGTCACTCTGAATCCGGCTCACAGCACCAAACATGTCAACCTAAAGGAAAAAGCTGAGCCACAAAATATAATTTTAAAGAGTGTACTTGGGCCAAGATGAGGACAGCTGCTCAGAAGACCCAGATGCAAGTAACCTTGGGTATGAGCTGTGTTGGACCTGCTATGAGCAGGTTTTTTAAGGTAATAAAGGTTCTTCTGGAAAGAGACTAAAATCAATGGAAGAAGGAAGGAGGGAAGGAAGTACGGAAGCGTGGGAGGGAGGGAGGGATAAGGAGTGGGAGGATACAGAGTTGTTTGTCAGGAATTCTTGACTTCAAGCCTAGGTCTGAGACTTCAAAGCCTATTTTCTTTCTGTTATACCACACCAGTGGTTCTCAACCCTGGGCATATATTAGAATAAAATGGGAACTCTAAACAAAGCCTTATCCCTGGAAAGTCCAATTTAATTGGTCTGGGATAGAGCCCAGGTGATTTTAATATGCTGTTTGGTTTGAGACCACTACTCTCCAAACTTAAAATGAATAGGAAGTACAGTTCTATTTATCCTGATAACTTGGTGGAAAATGCCACTCGTAGACAATTTTTAAAGTGATTGTATTTTCCTAGAAAATACTGAAGAACATAGAGGAAAGAACACAGGAGTAAGATAAACCTAACTTTGAACCTCAGCTTTGACATTTTCTTACTGAATGGCCCTTGGCAAGTTACTTGACATTCTGTAAAATATTGATTATGGAAGAAGTAAAAGGTGTTCTTGAAAAAGAAGAGTGAATGTTGCCTCTGGCGGCCTCCTGTTGAGGGGTCAGTGTGCATATAATGCACTGAAAAGGCCATGAGAAAATTCTTCTAGTTCTCCTAGTCAACCTTACTTTAAAGCCCGTCTTCTGCCTCCCTCTCCCTCTGTGGAACATTCCCCAAGCTACCAGCGGCCCTCCTCATTACAGCTCCTCAGGGGGGTTACTTTATTACCAGGCCACATGGAATTATTGGGAAGTGACCAGGAAAGAACTATTTCCTTTTAGCCATAGATGCCAGGGCAGGACATGTATGCTTGGGTGGGAGGGAAAGGAGAAGGATATTTTAATGTCTTATATTAGACATGAAATATATTTTACCATAAGGAAAATGTCTGAATGGTAATTTGGTTTCTTGGTTATTCAATTAAAGCCTAATCACAATTTTGCCGGAAATTTATAATACTTTATATACAAATAGCAGTGTATTTCAATAACCTTTTGGGTTAAATAGGCTTTGAGGAATTAGTATGAAAGCTTAATTATCATATATAACATTGTTTCTATGAGAAATATGAGATCAGTACTTGGGACTCTAAGAAACGGTTTCTCTCATCTCTAACACAACTTAACACATACAGTGTTCGCTGGTTGTCCAGCGAAGGAGGAATGAGGCGACTCAAAGAATCCTGTTTACTCTCTGGAGTTTAGTAGAACTCTTTTAGCCACTGATTATAAGATCACAACATACTTGAGGTCACAGGCCATTTCTTTCCTTCATGTGCCCTTCCTCCTGAGCAATCTGTCACATGGTATGAGCACACGGTGGACATTAACATATACGTAGATTAGATTTAAAATCAGTCATGACCTCACTGTCAATGGAAAATAGGACACTGGTAGTCTGTACTGTGCAGTGACAGAACATTCCTTAAATTAATCACCCATCATTGCCAGAAATCAGGTGCCTTTCGACAGCAAGGCTTTAGAAGATGAAGTGGCTGTTGCAGTCAAATATTACAGTAGAAAATACGAGCCCGGGGGCTGTGGGGGTGGTTCTGATTGCACCAGAAAACTTACAGAAAGAAAGTGACAAATTCAGGGATTGATATATTTTGCTCAAGGAGATTCAGAAAGTTTCCTGACTACCTGTTTAATAAAAGAATGTCTGTCTTCTTGTACCATGGGGCTGAAATATCCAAAAAACAAAGCTAAGTTTGCTTCTGCAGCCTTCTGCATTACAATGCAGCCTTTCTACGCATTCACCAGGAGAGTGGGATCATGAGAATGGGAGTATTTGGGTAGGTTCTAATGAATCAAACTACCTTGAATTATTAGTAACATATCCCACTGAGCTGTAGTTGTTGTAGAAGCCATCCTCCTCCTCCTCTATCTGATAACCTTAGTCTCTCTTTGCCTGATAACCTGTAATAATTTCACCTGAGTCAGTTGATTGATAGGAGGATGATGAATCTCTTTAAGGTTAATCCCCACTACTTCTCATTGCTTCCAGACCTAGACCTATTCAATAATTAGATTCAAATCCTGGAAGACTTCAGGGAAGAAGGGGAAAGAAAAATTGGAAAATATGCATGATAATTACAGTCCTAACTTCTACATAGTTTATGAGGCTATCGTTGGTATTGATAGCTCCCTGTTCCACTCCTCTTCCTGTGCTCCCTTTGCCCAGCTAATACTTTAGCTAGTTGTGATTATTTATAAGTCAGAGTGATTGACTGATAAATAATCATTTATTGACTGATAAATATCATTTATTTAAATGACAAATAGTCATTTAAACCTTCATTCCTGAAATATCTGAACCATTAGTGGTTTTTGCTTTACTTGGTTTGCTCTAATCTTCTAGTAACTTTTACCATGAATATGGAAGTAATGAATGAGTTGCCCAGAGAATTCCTTAGTTTCCAGACATAGTCCTCCCTCTGCTTTGTAGTCTCAACACTTTTCCCCTCTTTATAATCAAGATTAATTGTCTTTCTAGCCAACGCAGTAATCCCTTTATTTGCTTATTGGTTCGGTGGCATGAAGGCCCCCAAAGTGGGTAATGTGGCAATCTCAGCTTCCATTCAAGTAACCCTTTTGGTGTTTCCCAGAGGAAGTATTCCTTCCATGGAAACTGGGAGCACAACATTGTAGGGTTGCAAACAAAAGTTGTGTGAGTAAATCATAAGGAATAATAATGAAGGCACCACCACAACTTCTACACTTTGGCTCTTGGCTCTAAGTATTTTGGCCATGGAAGAAATAGCATTATGTATCAGTTGCTGGCTCAGAAAATATACTATAACTTGTGGGACAGCTCCCCAGACCCAGAGTGGCAACATAAATTGTCAATAGATTATTCCACTATTTTATCAAGCCAGCTTCTTCCCGTGGGCATGAAATCATTTCTTCAATTCTGATTCTTTAAACAAAGGTCCTTAGTCAGAAGCAGTATTTCATGGAATTCCAAGACAATGAACAGAGTAGTCCCTAAGTCCATGGATTGTGGTGGTAGGCAAAAAAGGCAAAATCCATATCTAGATTGTCTTTTCTTCCATGATAATATAAGTCCAGTGTAATCCATCTGCCATGGGGTGGCTGGCAGGTCCTGGGAATAGTGCTCTTTCAGGAGCTCAGTGTTGGTTTCTGATGTTGGTGAAGATGGGCACTCATCAGAGATAGTTGTCAGATCAGCCTTGGTGAAGGGAAGCCTGTATTCTTAAGCCCACATGTAATCAACATCCCTGTTGCCAGAGCCGCTGTGTTTGTGAGCCCATTGTACAAGCACCAGGGTGGCTGGGGAAGGTAGCTAACTGATATCCACAGGATTAGCCATATTGTTTACTTGATTTTTGAGAGTCTCTTTTACAGTGGATGACTTAGAGTAAGCATTCATTTGGGACACAGATATCCTAACTCTGCCCACTGCGAGAGGCTCATCCAAAAACTCTTCCTCAGACCTTTCTTTCCCCAATCTTCCAATTCTGTTTTTCAAGTCCCTGACTCCTCATCCAAATAGTCACTTGCTCATGAGTCAATGTAGATCTCTACTTTTGTCTGTCTGTCTGCCAGGCAAGGTGGACAGTCAGGTTTTGATACATCACGAAGCCATCCAACCTGAGGTCTTGCCACCTTCCAGGGATGGCCTCACAGTAGGCTCTACTGTGTTCCCATTGATCATGAAGTCAATAAATCTCTGTACCCTTTCTAGTCAGAATGAGACAAACTTTTTATCTTGTTCTCTTTACTTAAAGCCCTCCTCTCCCTTTCCTCTCCAGGACTCCTAGCATAATCTTTTCTGTAAAAGATAGGAAGCATTTTTTAACCACAGGTAACTTGTTTTCCCCGTGCAAAAAATTCCAGAAACAAACAAAAAGAGAATCTGGCTACCTGCTTGAATAGTTGGAGAGGAAAAAAATTGCAGAGATCTTCACCAGAACACTGTGAAGTAAGTATAGCTGATATTTTTATACTTATTTTAAAGACAGAACTGAAATGTGGAAGGAGTAAAGTGGCTTTGCAAAAGCTTCCATAAGTACTTAAGAATATAAGCAGGAACCAGGATTTTGCCTTCTAATACAGTGACAGGAGAATAAATGCCCAGATCCCATGGTCATGGTGTATGTGGGGAACTCTGATTTATGGAGTGGAGAAGGAGAAATGTTGATTGGTGGGAGGAAGATGAAGAATCAGGGAGCATTTAGGAATGGGTGATCCCAGAGCACTGAGAGGAGGATAAAAATCAGAGTCAGGCTTTCCAGAAACTCCCAGCAGAAGAACCATTACTGCTGTTTCCTCTATGTTCTTTTTCTTAGTACATTATCAATAGGTTTTACAGGCAAATTATGTGAATGGGCATTAAAACAGATTCAAGTCCAAAGAACTATTTCAAAAAGATTAACATAGCAGAGATGCGGAACACAGGTAACCTAGTGAAGAACAGAACAAATTAACATTCCAAAAATAAATTTGAGTCTGATGCAAAGTTGTATAAACTCATAACAGCCAAAGAAAAAAGAAGTATGATGTTTATATCAATTAGAAATTCTCTTTTCAGCAAAATTGAATCCTAGTTAACCAGATCAAGTGAATATTTTAAAATCAGCTCAAGTTCCTGAAATTTTGCTTGGCCTTCAAATTCTGTGTGTTGTAGATACTTTTATTTGTTGTGACGGAAAACTCCACTGGCGTAAACAGGCCCAAGAATTGAGCAGGTATTTTTATATTCTGGCAATCCCAGCTGCGTGACCTAAAGCAAGTCATTTAACCTCTCCAGTCCAAAGGCCTGTTCCATCAACTATAAAATAAAGAGGTAATGCTAAATGTTCTCTAAGGTTTCTCCCAACTCTCAAACTCAATTATTCTATGAAAATTTTTGGTGTTCTTACACAAGCCCTTATTTAGGTTTTTAGGGGTCACTATAGTCGTATCAAGCCCTAAGTCTGATTATCTTTTATGTTGTAGTTGCTCTTTCTTTGTCTTGGTTTTCTGTTTGAGACTACACAGACTCTCTCTGTACCCAGATGATATCTGAATTGATCTTCAAATTTGATTTCATTCTTCCTTTTTCCTTCTTATACATACCTGCCTGCCCATTTGAGAGAGACTGATATTGCCCCTCTCAGTGCAGCACTAATGCTGCTGCCGCCAAATTCAGCATTGCTATGTTAAAATCCTAGTGCAGGCAGGTAATTGGGTTTCTTTCCAGTTGTTACCAAGAGAGTGGAGCCTTCTACAGTCTTCTTCCACAGTGAATCAGGAACAGCCTGGTGACAAATATAGTGAACGTGATGGTATATGACTTCGGAGACTAGGTCATAACCGGCATTGCAGCTTCTGCCTTGGTTTATCGGACCGCGCACTGTCAGGAGAAGCAGCTGCTATCCCTCCAGCGATGTGGCCTCCTGTCGATAGCCAGCACCACCTCACCAGGCATATCAGGGAGCCACCTTAGGAGCAGACTCTTCCCAAGTGGATTGAGTCCTCTCTCCTCTCTGGACTCGGGCAGAGCAGCCTTCTTTTCTCTACTTATATATAACCTCAGGCGGGCATGCTGGTGCACCCTATAGTCCCAGCTACTCGGTGGGCTGAGGTTGGAAGATCACTTGAGTCCAGGAGTTCAAGACCAGCCTGGGAAACATACTGAGACCCCATCTCTGAAAAACACTTAAAAATTAAAAACTATGTGTGTATATATATAGCCTCAAACAACTACCTCAGTCCTGATTTCATATAACCATATTTATTCAACTGCCGCAGCTAACTGGTCGAGTTTGTTGAGTTCTAGCCTGGGTAAGGTGCTTACCGCTGTCCAGTCTTCCGTGGCTAGGGCTGGAGGTACACAGTACAGATGAGGCTGTGATGCAGAGGCAGAAGGTAGCTGCCAGGGAATAGTTCTGCGAATAGTTTCTACCAGTGTCCCACCCTACTTCCCCCCAACCACTAGTACTTCTCTTATCGAAGTACTGATACTTAGCACACTATAATCTAATTGCTTGCTTATTTTTTCCTATCTACTCTACAGGCTCCTGAAGGACAGAGACTCTGGCTTATTACAGATATATCCCTAGCAGATAACACAATACCTGGCACACAGTAGGTAGTAAAAAATATTTTTATGTAATAAATGAATAGTCTTGTTTTGAATGTATAACCCTTATAAAAATACTTTGGTATTTTTACTGTACACTTGCTAACACATTCATAGAAGAACCACCTACACAATTTGAGAACTGAATTTCACTGTTTACCAGTCAACACTTTGCTTAATATTAATATTTCCAAGAATGGGAAATGCCTATAGAAGTTCAATGATATATTACCTTTAAAAAGAAGTCTTTTAATGCCATGAAAATCATATAACTCATCAGTGGTACATGTCTGCATTCAGGGACCAAAACAGTAATATATTTTAAGTTTAATTCTAAAAGACTGAAAAAATATTATTACCAAAATTTCCAGTTTGATATCTTGTATATGAATCCACTTCAGAAAATCTGTTATCTCACAGGAATTCTAACACTGTGATATTCTGATAACAATTCAAAGGAATTTATTCACGCCGTACTGAAATGTTACAAGAGTGAATTACTTACAAAAGTAAGAAATTATTTCTTCTGTTTGTTAAAGTAAAAGATAATTTATTTTTATCAAGCTAGTAGTTTATTGTCTTTTATTTAAAAAAATTAAAACACAAATGGCCCAAATGGAATCATTTTAAGAACTAAGAGGCCATATAATTTACTTTAGTGATTACAAAAGCCTAATTGTTCATGTAACTGTGTCTCTTAATTTACAGAGGCCAAACTTTAGATCTTGAGTTTGTACTAGAATATCTCTGCGATGTCTTTCAACTATGAAATTTCATGATTCTAATTATAAACACACAAACTATAAATATGCTTAAAATTCTGGGTTTCTAAAATAGTTTTTAATACTTGAGAGAGTATGATTACAAAGTAATGTATATTTATCATAGAAAATTTATAAAATATAGAAAACACAAAGACAAAAACTAAAAATCACTCAAAATTCCTTTATTCAGCAAAAATTACTGATAATATTTTGATTTGTCTACTCAGTAAATAAACTAAAATTGATTATAATATTTTCAACAATTAAATATTAAATATTTTTTACACATTGTTTAATGACCATATGGTATTATGTCATATTGATAAGTTATTACATTAATATTCTATTGTAGGACATTTAGGTTCTTTAAATTTTTTTTTTTTTTCAGACAGGGTCTCACTCTGTCACCAAGGCTAGAGTGTAGTAGTGTCTTTATAGCTCACTGCAACCTCAAACTCCTGGGCTCAAGTGACCCTTCTGCCTCAGTCTGCCTAGTAGCTGGGAGTACAGGCTCGTGACACCACACCCGGCTAATTTTTCTATTTTTTATAGAGACCGGGTCTTGCTCTTGCTCAGGCTGGTCTCAAACTCCTGGCCTCAAGCAATCCTCCTGTCTTGGCCTCCCATATTGCTAGGATTATAGGTATGAGCCACCATGCCCAGCTCAAATTTTTATTATAATAACAATTCAAAACACATTCTTGATGGTAAATATTTTTATAAATACATGTATATGTATTTTTAAAGCACACACTTTATTTATTTATTTAGAGACAAGATTTCACTCTGCTGCCCAAGCTGGAGTGCAGTGGCTAATTCTGATGTTTTTTTGTAGCAACAGGGTCTCATTATGTTCCCCAGGCTAGTCTCTAACTCCTGGCCTCAAGTGATCCTCCTGCCTTGGCCTCCCAAAGCACTGAGATTACAGGCATGAGTTACTGAGCCCAGCCTAATACATGTATTTTTAAGAATTTGAGTCACTTTCCCAAATTATCCTTCAGAAAGATGTATTGATTTAGAAGTCTAACAGAAGTATTCAAAGTGCCCATTCCCCTCAGATTTCTTGCCAATGCGGAGTAATAGCCTTTTAAGAAATCATTGTCCATCTGGTCTGTGAAAAATATCATCTCTTCGTTGTGGGGATAATTTTGTAGCTAATCAAAGGAGAGGACTAAGTATTAAAACCAGAGTTCTATTGTCTTATTCTAACCTCTGTGATTGGAGTTTTACTTACATCCAGCTTATTGCTAGAAGCAGAGAAAAAGGAACATACCAGAACTACTCTTGTAAATTTTTCATCTTTAGGAATATAATAATGTCTGTATTCATGAAAATGTTGCTCTTCTGGACCACACATCTAAAGAAACTTCAACCATAGATAGAAAGTATATAGATAGTACAGATATGAGTATCAGGGCAATAGGTTTATGTTTACAGTAAAAAAAAGTCATTAAATACTAAACTAAAATAGTAATATATGTGACCAGAATCAGAAAATAAACATTCTTGGATGCCATACAGCAGAAGTGGGGGAAAATCGAGTTTTGTTTAAAGTTATAGAAGTAAAGATTTGTACTCCTTGCCCGATACATTTTCAAACTATTGCCTTTCATAAGATAATGTTTTGTTTTCATATCTTGCCTTCTTCATTCATAAATTTACTTCATTTTTGGATCATTTTTATTTATGCGATCTCTTCATTTTCATTCAGTCTTTTGGAGATATGATTCCTCTAAGGCCCAGGTCAAATTTGGCCCTGTGTGTAATTGTTAAAATGTTGTTAATAGATTCCAAACACAGCTGTCAGTATATTTTCACTTTGTGAATTCCCTGGCTTGTAGCTTAACTGTGGAAACCTACAGAAGAAGGTAGAAAAATGGTCGGAGGCAGTCAGAGAGAGGAAAGCAGTCTACACCCCAGCTTGGGCCAAGAAGGGCCTGCCCTCTTTTCGCCTCACCTGTCTTGTGACCAAGTGCTTGGCACAGCTACTGAAGCAGCACCCTCTGATTAAGGACTAGGGCCTTGCATTTTCTAAGGCCCCATCCGCCTGCCAGGAGCTTTCATGTTCCTCCCAGTGATGAAGAGGGTGAGTTCCTGGGTTGCTGTAGTTTGACCTCAGGCTCTGCAGAAAAAGGCTGGGTGAACGTGGGCCTTGTGGACAGAAAGTAAAATGAGTGGGCTTAAGCAGTTGAAAGGTATATATGCATCTGTAGGGATTTTCCAGGACATCCTTTTCAGAGAAATAATATTTTTTAAAGGTTTTAAGAAAGGGGAAATGTGCTGTTTAAGCACTCCCCTAGTGCCTTTTGTGGGACAAAAAGTTTACATATTATTTCTAGATTCTTCAGCAATCCTATGAGGCTAATATTATAACTGCCATATTGGAGATTAAAAAAAAAAAAAAAAAACCTGAGCTTTTGAAAAGTTAAATCATTGACTCCAAGTCATAGCGCTGTGGAACGTGAGGACCGGGCCTGACTCTACATCCCTCACTCTTGCCCTGCAGCTTAAGTTTTAAAAGGGGAAGGGGAATAGAGTTCTAAGTTTGCAAGTGTTTGTTCTTATATTTCTGTCTAGATATGCAATATTACTTGATTTTTTATTTTGAACCATGTTTTTCAGCAATCAAAGAATTTATTACAGGATGTTTTCCTGCCAACAAATTCTATTGAGCTGAATCACAAACACTGCCTTGCCTTCTGTCACTATTCGTAATTTATTTATGGATTGCTGATTCCTCATTGTAATAGCATTATATCCGAGTTATGTATTTTGAATGATCCTTTCAAGGCTTTTGGAGGATGTTAAGGGAGAGGTGGAGAGAGGCATTTTAGAGATAACTTTTCTTAGGAAACAAATGATTACTTTATCTGAATATGAGTCATTCAGATTCTGCTGGTTCAAGAAAAATAGCATTCAAAGACAGTGAGGGATAAGTTGAAAGAGTAAATGCCCGGGATAATAATCCATGAGAAGCACTAAATATAATTACTACAAATCACAGAAATTGAAAAGAATTTTTGGTAATGTCAGTGCAATGGACTGAATGTTTATGTCTCCCCAAAATTCCTATGTTGAAATCCTGTTCCCCAGTGTGATGGTATTTGGAGGTGGGGCCTTTGGGAGGTGATTAGATCATAAGAGCGACCTTGTGAATGGGATTATTGCCCTTACAGTAGACACTCCAGAGAGCTCCCTTGTCTGTTTCCACCATGTGTGAACACAATGAGACAGTGGTCTGCAACCTGAAAAAGGACCCTCATAAGAGCCTGATCGTGCTGCCATGATGTTTTGGACTTCCAGCTTCCGTAACTGTGAGAAATAAATTTCTGTTATTTATAAGCCACCCAATCTATGGTACTTTGTTATAACAGCCCAAATGGACTAACACAATCAGAAATAAATACGATGAAATCTCAGTTAGGATTCAATCAGAGACGCAGAGTGTATATATGCATAATTATATTATATCATATTGTGCTACGCATATACAGCATATGCAGAGGAATTTATCACAAGGATTTGACCTTACGTAATTGGGGAAGCTGGCCAAGCCGTCTCTGCAATGCTGTTCACATCTGATGCTGGAGCTTGCAGTCCACAAGGCAGGCAGTTGAGAGGGAAGATGAAAGAAAGTAGGAAGGAAGTAGAACAAGCTGGAACCCATGAGCATGAGATGGAAACCCATGAGCAGGACACTGAAACCCACATCAGTTCTTTTGTCTTTGATCTTTGTGGCGTGGGTGGCCTGCAGCAGCCGGGCCTTTCTTCATGGAGCCAAGGACCCACACCTGTCTCAGGAGTCCAGCCAAAGGAGGATCTAGGGGAAGGTGAATCAGTTCCGTAGTGGCTGCTGCCTCACACCAGCGAGGACAGCCAGTAGTAAGTGACAACATGGCTGAGCTGCAAAACGGCTGCAGCTTGGCGTCTGCCCTCCACATCTGCCACGAGAGTCTCTTTGTGGCCCAGCCTAACCAGAAACTTACAGGAAAAGAAAACCCCATAAACTGAGCTCAGGCTAGCCAGGTTGACACATTACAAAGTTACAACAGTAGATGAAAAGTATATTTTGTATATAGCGCCAGAATAGAGAGGCCAAAGTGCTATTGGCTAAAATAAAATGAACTCTTCATGAAGCTAATTCAGGTGCCTTCTGACTAACAAAGCACACAACCATTCTCCTTAGAGGTCTTGCTGTCTCCCTGCACCTTCAGCGGGTATGAAGCATGGATCATATAATCCTATTTCAGGGAGTTTGCTGCCTGTGTATATGTTGGCTAGAAAGCAGGGTGCTGAACTTTTTTCTCTGCTGTTAACTATCCATGTTATCATTGCTTCTGCTCTGATATTGCTTGCCCTTTTCTCTTCCCAGATAATTCCTATTTTAGTCCACTTGCTGCTATAACAAAATACCACAGATCGAGTGATTTATAAACAACAGAAATTTATTTTCTCACAGTTCTAGAGGCTGGGAAGTCCATCATCAAGGTGCTGATAGTTGAAGTATCTAACGAGGACCTGTTCCATCAATAGCATCTTCTCGTGGCATCCTCATGTGGCGGAAGGACAGAAGAGAGCCAAACTCACTCCCTCAAGGCCTTTTATAAGGATGCTAGCCCAGTCCACAAGAGGGGAGCCCTCATGGTTTAATCACCTCCTAACGGCTCCACCTCTTAATATTGTTGCACTGGGGATTAAGTTTTAAGGTGAATTTTGAAGGGGGCACTAACATTCAAACCATGAAAATGCCCTTCTCAAATTCCCATCTCTCCAACCTTTTTCTTTGCCTTTTGAATTCGTTTTCTATTGCTGCCATAGGATATTACCACACACTTAGTGACTTAAAACAGCACAAATTTATCTTATTGTTCTGGAGGTCAGAAACCTGAAAGGGGTCCCACTGGTCTAAAATCAAGGTGTTGGTAGAGCTGTGTTCTCTGGAGGCTCTAGAAGAGAATGTATTTCCTTGCCTTTTCTAATTTCTGAAGATGCCCAAATTTCTTGCTTCATTGGCCCCTTCTATCTTCAAAGCCAGCAATGGCCAGTCAAGTGTTTAATGGTGAATGATACCAACTCTTCTGCCTTCCACATTCAAGATACACTTGTAATTAGATTGGGCTCATCCTGATCATCCAGAATAATCTCTTTATTTTAAGGTCAGTTTATTAGCAATCTTAATTTCATCTGCAATTTTACCCCCTGTGTCATGTGACCTAACACATTCCCAGGTTCTGGGGGATTAGGACGTGGACATCTTTGCAAGGGGCGTTATCTGCCTACCATGCCTTTCCATTCTTTTCATGGCTTAGGTTACTTGTAGACTAGAAGTTAGGGGGAGTGTTGGAGGCACTTTGCTTTCCAGCTTGCCACAATCCTTACCCTGAGGCAGTAAGCACAACCTACGTGTTAGAATAGGATTCAAACACAAAAGGGGTGGAATAAATACCAGGACAAAAATCAATTAATATTGAGAAATATTTTCCTCCCTTCCCCCTGAACAACAGCATTCTGTGTTTAGGAGGACCAGTGTAGGGTCGTTCTTATCTCCTCCCAAGAATTTATTGGGCAATAGTCCTGGTTCCAAGAAGGTCTGGTGTAATGGCTGGGATTCCTATTGACCCGAGTGATAGATTTTCTTATTGTTCCCAAATGCATTTGCCTAGGCACTTGTTTCTCCACCCAGGGCAAAATCCTGCTCTTAAATACTCACCACCCAACTCCCTTTCTCCTCATTGCTATCATCTGCAGCAGCTTACGACTGACCTTCCTCTTCACTAAAAGCTGTAGCATTCCACACATTTCCTTTCTATCACAATTCTGACAATCATCAAAGATGATGTTCTATAATCAAAGATTTTACATGAAGCAGATTAACACTGGTTTTCGAAAAAGAAAATAACATGCTGTCAGAGAACTACCACAGCCTTTCAAAAATCAGCTTTACAAACCTGTTTCTGTGCACATCCTTTTTTATTTCCTTTTTTTTTTTTAATTTCAGGGTATTATGAGGGTACAAACATTTTGATTACATTTTATGTCTTTGCCTCACCCAAGCAAGGGTTAGAGGCATGCTCTTCCCCTCTACAATGCTCACTGTGTCCTTTTGTTGTGGGTTTACCCCCGCAGCCCCCTAATCCCTAGAGAATATTACTGCCGTGTGAGCACCCTAGTGTTCATCAGTTAGTACCAATTTGATGGCGAGTACAAGTGGAGTCCATTCTTCCGCCCTTGTGATACTTTACTTCGGATAATGGGCTCAAGTTCAATCCAGGACAATGTAAGTTGTGCTAGATCACTGTCGTTTCTTATAATTGAGTAATATTCCATTGTATACATATGCCAAATTTTAATAATTCCTCATGAATTGATGAGCACTTAGGTTTTTCCACATCCTTGCAATAGTGAATTGTGAGCAAATCTTGTCTGATCTAAATAGCATGATAAACAACAATGCCATAGTATCAGGGGACTTCAGCAGTCCACTGAATGAACTGGACAGATCTTCCAAACAGAAAATAAGCAAAGAAATAATGGACTTAAACAGAACTCTAGAACAAAAGGGTCTGACAGATCTCTATAGAACATTCCACCCAAATAAAGCC
>CAUYSK010092478.1:0-25754 GCA_963575035.1 Avahi laniger | reverse complement strand
TTACTTTATCAGCGCCGCTGTTTGTCCCTCGCTGCTTCTTTGCAGTTTCGCACAGCCTATCCTGTGGGAGAGCGCCTCACTCGCGTGTGGGTGTCCGTGTTCTTCACCTCCCACTGTGGGAGCAGAGAGCCAGGAGGTCTCCCCTAATCCGCCATTTTTCCGCACCCCCTCAAATCTAAATATTATTTTGTCCTCAGTGCCACCTGAAGCCACTCACTTTATTGTGGCAGATTTATATTCTGCCTTTTAAGCATTCCATTAGATCCAGATAGTCCATATTTATTTGACTTCTTATGGGAAAATCAATGATATACCTGGATTGTTATACTTCGGGGATTTACTGATGTTCTCTCTTATTTCTCTAAAATTCCTGATTGGGACCTTAAGGGTTTGAGATTTACTTGTGATTTTCTTCTTATACAATGATCTTTTTACTGTGTTCAAATGATATTTTACTATGCTCAAAAAATGGGAAAATCACTAAGATTGATTCTGTGTATTATTCATTTTCTACAATAATTCCAAATACTGGGGTTACTTAACTAGTATAAACCTTTTTTCATTTTTCTTCATGAAGGGTCTGGATGAGTACTAGGAGTATTGAATCAATTATATGGGAATCATGTATATGAAAATGTATTTTAATGATTGTACACTTTTCAGGTTAAAAGAAGCATGTGCAACTTTATGTGTGAAGACTCGTAGAATAGCTATGTACTAAAAGGTTGATTTTTAGGATTCTGGGTTCACAAATCCCATTCCCATTTTGTTCATGGAAAGCCTAAAAAAGCTATATAGGAATCATCAAAGGCCTATTGCTTATTTTGGTCTTTCATTAGATCTGATATCCAAGGTTATCTATCACAGCTCTCAATTTAGTAACAGCATACACATCTGAGACCTCTTGTCTAAGAGCAATGGCAGCAGAAGCAATGCTTGTGGAAGCCTCAACTGATATAGTTTAGGGTCTCCATTAAATTTAATTGTTCCCTATACTGTACAGATTCCTTTATTAATGGAAAATATGTGGCATTTCTTATCTAGTTGCCTGAAATCCTATGAAATATTATTTCTTTCCCTTTAAAGTATCACTATTTAGGGCTACAACATACAAAATACAGTTATGTGCTTTCCTTTATCTGAAGAAGGAGAACTTCATGCTTGTTTAGTCTTTGTTATAGAGTTATCTATGCCCTGTACAGATTTGTTAGAGATTCCATTGATTAGCCCTGATCTAATATTATTTGTGGATGGTTCTTATTTGATAACAGAAATTGGAAATTTCTGTAGGTTATGCTGTAGGTTATTTAACCTATTTATTAGGTTATTTAACCTATAGGTTAATAAAAAATAGGTTATTTAACCTATTTAACCTAAATAGGTTATTTAACCTATTTCTGTAGGTTATTAAGTAGGTTATGCTGTCACAAACTTGAATCACCTTTTGAATATATTCCACTCCCAGAAATTAAATCTGCTCAAATAGCTGAATTAACTGCCCTTACCAAAGCCCATCAAATGGCAAAGAATAAGAGAGCAAATATTTATACTGATAGAAGAGATATATTTGGGATAGTACACACCTTTGGAATGCTTTGGAAACAAAGAGATTTTCTTACTTCAACCATAGCCCCTGTAAAAATTGATGATATTCAGATGTTTTTAGAATTTTTAGATTCTTAGCTGTTACCTAAGAAAATAGGTATACTAAAAGTAGAAGATCATTCAAAGCATGAAGACCCAGAATCTCAAGGCAGTGCTTTATTTGATCATTATGCTATAAAAAGAAGCATTAACCAAGATAATTGCTCCTAAAATCACACAGAAAAGAGAGACCTTAGAAGAATTTTAAAGGATAATTATTAACCATTAGAGGTAAGCCCCCTATTTTGAAAAAATAGGAAATGGGAAAAATTAGGATGATCATTACTAAAGATAATAGTTGGTGCTCTCAGAATAACTGACTGCTAATGTTAAAAATTTGAAAATGCAGTTCGGCATGCTTTATGATATTATCTATAATAGCAGAGATAAATTAGACCAATATAGGTGGGGTAATTTTACATATATTGCCAGGACATTTCCAAAACAACTTCTATTCACCAATAACACGATTCTGGTAAAACTGTAAAGATGGGATGTGGACAGGAACAAAGCCTTGGGGACCCTTTGAGCACCCTCAAATGGACTTTATACAAATACCTATTGCAGTAGATTGTGAATATGTTCTGATTATTGTCTGTTTATTCTTAGAGTGTGTTGAAACACTTTCTTGTCTGAGAACGATGGCCCCAAATGGGCAAAAAACATTGCATGATTTTGTTTTTACAATTTGGGAAACTCCCAATTTTTTCTTATCATTTTATTGGTACTGTTATTAATAAGTCTGTGAAGTTATTAAATAACAGTAAGTTTTGCCTTTTACTCAGAAACTTAAATGTCTTTATCATCCACAATCTACAGGAAAAGTAGAGAGAACTAAATGGAATTGTAAAACTAAAATTAGCTAAACTATCAGAAACCTTTGAACAACCATGACCTGAATTGTTACCAGTTAGCTTTAATCTCCATAAAAGTAACCACTTCTGGAACCCACATATTATCTTCTATGAATTAATAACAGTCTGCCCCATACATTTGGAAATTTCATCATCCAAGCTTAAGATTCTACCCTGTTATATGAAGATATAATTAATTACTGCAAAGGACTTAAACAATACGTCCAGCTTTATCAGCAACAGGTACTAATTGCATTTTCAAAATATCTACCTAAATAATGTCTGCATGATCTACAACCTGGAGATTTAATCTTCTGGAAAAGAACCAGAGAAAAATTATCCTTAAGCCTTGATATAAAGGATCTTATCAGGTATTGTTAACAACTGACTTAGCAGTAAAACTCCAAGGTATTGGTTCTTGGATTCATACTGGACATCCATTCCATCTGGAGACATTAAATTTACAATTCTTGGATGGGCACGGTGGCTCACACTGTAATCCTAGCACTCTGGGAGGCCAAGGCAGGAGGATAGCTTGAGCTCCGGAGTTCAAGACCAGCCAGAGCAAGAGCGAGACCCTGTCTCTATTAAAAATAGCAAAAATTAGCCAGGCATGGTGGTATGCGCCTGTAGTCCCAGCTACTGGGGGAGGGTGAGGCAGGAGGATCGCTTGAGTCCAGGAGTTTGAGGTTGCCGTGGCACCCACCCAGGTAACAGAGTGAGACTCTGTCTCTAAATAAATAAATAAATACGTAATTCCTAAGGAATCCTCTAGAAGCTGCCTATTTCAGAAGTAGACAACTTCTGCCCAAGATGATGAAACAAATAGTGACCTGGAAACTGGACAGCTTTAGCCCAAGATGATGGAACTAGACTAATTTTCTAATTCTTCAACATCATTTCTGTCCTTTTGCTCTACTACTAATCTTACCTATTATTGCACATTAATGCTCTCCAAACACAAATTGATCCCCCATATCTTCATCCTATTATTTCTGGTCCCCTATGGTCTCCTTCTACCACTTAACAAAAAACAAAACTTTTCATACATTTTTTTCCAGACCATAGCTACGAATTAGAATCTAATAGATTGCTGTAACTGTTACTCCTTACCTGATCCTGCCAACAAAACTTTAATAGCTTTTCCTAGAAATACTTCAGAAGGCAAATTTCCTTTAATAGGCCCCTTCTGACAATTAAGTTTTCCTCCCATCATTAATCCCAACCTTTGGTCTTGCAAAAATTGGAATTTAGCTTTATGTCAACAAAATGCTTATGCTAGATAATTATAATATTATTGGCAAGGCCAAGTCAATAAGAAATAGGTACTAATATTGCGGCTACTCTTGCTATAATAGTCAGTTTATTCTTTTCAGAGGCACTTTAGCTTATTTTTGGAGGAACTATTTAATTCTACTCAAGGAGTTTGTACCTCTAGATGGCTCACTTCTACTATAATGAATGATACTTATGCTCCTTATACAATCTATGCTCCACTAGGACTATTTCTTATGTAGTCATTAGACATATATCTGTCTATGTACACTAACTTACTTATCCTGTGTATCAAAATACTTATTAGAGATTTCCAGTTATCTAAAATTACCATTTCTCCTTTAGATCATATGTCTTTCATAAGGATACCCAAAAGCTTCCAGAGTGAGGCAAGCACATGTTATCTGGGAGAACTTCCAGGAAGCTTAACTGATTCCCTCTTCCTGTGTACTCTGCAAACTGCAGTTCCCACAGTGGGAATAATACAACTAGAAGAGATAGTTCAAACCTTATCTCTGATGTTAGTAGAAGTCATAAATGATGCTACTTCTGCTCTGGAAGATCCACAAACTAATCTAAATACATTTATCTAGAGTTTTCAAAGACAATCATATAGACCTTGATTTCATCTTAGTCAGCCAAGGAGGAATTTGGGCTATAGAAAATACTTCTTATTGCACCTATATAAATACTACAGGGAAAGTATAACAGCCTGTGACTAGGCTAAAAGAAAAACTCACTTAGTTCTATAAAATAGAGATGGATATCATGACATTTTTTATTGCCTAGGTTTTATAATTTAGGCCCTTGGTTTAGCGATCTATTATAAAAACTAATAATTTTGTTTCTGATAATTGTTTATGCTACAGATGGCTGATGTATCCTGTCCAAAGTCTTAAATGCTACTATACAGCCACTGTCATGTCAGATGATTCAACAAATCATCCCACAATAGAAGGAGAAGGAGAGATTACCTTTGGATCAATTACAGACTACATTCAGTAGACACACCTTTGATCTTAACCAGCAAAATCTTGTCAATGGTAAAAATCTGGATATCATAGATTAATGTCTTGTGGCCTTACTTCATCCACCATTATCCAGCCAGCAGGGCCACCTAGAAAGGAAAGAGCAGCCCCTGATATTCAGAAGCTATCCTGGTCCTAACAGCTAGACCATGATATTTTCTTTTCTTTCTTTTTTTTAAGTGAACATGATATATTTCACCCATGTTGGAACCTAAAAGACACATGCACTTTCTCATGAGATAGCCCCATGGCACCTTTTTTGACACCACTAATATCTCAAACAAACCAAGTAGTCAAATGTCATGTTATGGGGTTGTACATATTATTTCCAGTGAGTAAGTTTGAAAATGCAACATTTCGACATAAACCAGAAATACACACACACACACACACACACACACACACACACACACACACACACACATGAAGTCTATGAACAACTGTTAATTGTAGCCATTTTGTAATGACAATGTCTTAAAGAAATAAACTGCGAATCATTTTAAAAATCCCACATCACTGATTACAAGAAAGAAATTTATATGTCACTATTCTAGAGCTCTAAAAATTTTTCTGAGGTGTTTATCAAAAAAAAAGACATCTAATGTGCTGTGGGAGAGGTGATTCCTCCATTGAAAATTGGAAATCTCTGAACAGTGGACAAATTGTCATGAATAAAAGAACAGCTGAGGTTGATAGAGAAGAAGCAGAGTGAGAATAGTTTGAATCGATGCTACTTGAGTATCTAACTTGGATGGAGACTGAGAACTAAGATAATTTGTCAATATAATAACTATTTGCTATGGGATATTCAGACTGCAAACAAGTAAATAATGTCACTGCTTTAGGACATTCTTGTTAAAAATTTTTTCATACATACAGTTTTTTAAAAATATTTTTGTTTCTTTTTTTATTTCAAAATATTAAGGGGGTACAAATATTTTAGATTGCATGGATCATTTTTGTAATGCTTGATTCCTGACTACAGGTGTGCCTGTCAACCAAATAGTGTTCATAGTACCCATTAGCTTGGTTTATTCCCCTCCCCTCCTCCCCACTACCCCCAGTTGCTTTCCACTGAGTTTTACTTCCCTCTATGCACTTGTGTGCTCATTGGTTAGTTCCAATTTAATAGTGAGTATATGTGATGTTTGTTTTTCCGTTCTTGCCATATTTCACTTAGGAGAATGGGCTCCAGTTCCATCCAGATTGTTGCAAAAGGCATTAATTCATCTTTTTTATGGCTGAGTAATACTCCATGGTGTACACATACCACATTTTATTAATCTACTCATGAACTGATGGGCACTTGGGTGGATTCCACCTCTTCGCAATTGTGATTGCAATTTTTCTTATTAGACAGAAAAAAATCTCACTGAATACAAGGTTACTTCAGATCATGATAAAATGAGACAAAGCTTATAAAAACAGAAATATATTTCTTACAGTTCTGGAGGGAAGTCCAAGATCAAGGCACTAACAGATTTGGTGTCTGGTGAGGGCCCACTTCTTGGTTTGTAGGTGGCCATCTTCTCACTGTGTCCTCACATGATGGAAAGGGTGAGGGAACTCTTTAGAGTCTGCCCTTTTTTCAAGAAAAAGTAATGAAAGATTTAATATATTATAATGCATTCATTCAATGGAATATTATGTAGTTGTTAAAGATAATGATAGAAGGCCGGGCGCGGTGGCTCACGCCTGTAATCCTAGCACTCTGGGAGGCCGAGGCGGGCGGATTGTTTGAGCTCAGGAGTTCGAGACCAGCCTGAGCAAGACCGAGACCCCGTCTCTACCAAAAATAGAAAGAAATTAATTGGACAGCTAAAAGATATAGAAAAAATTAGCCGGGCATGGTGGCACATGCCTGTAGTCCCAGTTACTCGGGAGGCTGAGGCAGAAAAATTGCTTGAACCCAGGAGTTTGAGGTTGCTGTGAGCTAGGCTGACTCCACGGCACTCACTCTAGCCCGGGCAACAAAGTGAGACTCTGTCTCAAAAAAAAAAAAAAAAAAAAAAGATAATGATAGTGCTCCATATTTACTGACATCGGTAACATGTTTGCAACATGTTAGCCAAGTGATAAAAAGCAAGCTGTAAAACATGCACAATGAGATCCTGGTTTGTAAATATCATGGTTAGTCTCTCTCTCTCTCTCTCTCTCTCTCTCTCACACACACACACACACACACACACACACACATACACTACTTTCTTAATATTCTAGAAAGGGATTCACCAAAATATACTTTTTAGAGATAGGGTCTCACTCTGTCACTCAGGCTGGAATGCAGTGGCATGATCATCGTTCAAACTCCTGGGATCAGGTGATCCTCCCACGTAAGTAGGACTAAAGGTGCACACCACCATGCCTGGCTAATTTTTTATTTTTTTGTAGAAATGGGGTCCCACTGTGTTGCACAGGCTGGTCTCAAACTTCTGGCCTCAAGCAATCCTCCTACCTCAGCCTCTCAAAGTGCTGGGATTACAGACCTGAGCCACCACACCTGGCCAGATTCACCTACATATTAATAGTGGTTCTCTCTAGGGGATAGAAATGTAAGTGATTTTAATTTTTTTGTTTGTTTGTTTGAATTTTTAAAATTTTCTAATTGAACATTTAGTATTTATATACTTTTCACAGCTGGGAGTGGTGGTTTAAGGGAGAATAGTATGAAGTGGTGATGAGAAACAAGAAGAATGGGCAACTGCTCCACCCCAGGCCCAGTGGAATAAGAGATCTGGGGAAAATGATGGAAACCATGTCCTTGGGGAAGAGCCAGGTTTCCACGGAACAATAAGGAGAAATCATTCAGAGAAGAGGTTAAGGATGTCAATGAATTATTTATTTATTATTTTTAAAATTTCATTATGGCATTTTATACAATTTAGTTTGCCTTCACATATACACACACACACACCCATATATGTATATGTATATGTATATGTATAGTGCTTTGCATGGTGTATGTTCAGATGTGTCATGAATGAATCACTCATGTCCTTGTTTTCAATTGAATGGAAAAATATAAGAAACAAGTAAAGAATAAAAATACCATTCAATCCAGCAATAGCACTATTAGGCATCTACCCAAAAGAGCACAAAACATTCTACTATAAAGACATCTGCACCCGAGTGTTTATGGCACACAATTCACTATTGCAAGAATGTGGAAATAACCCAAGTGCCCGTCAATTCATGAGTGGATTACTAAAATTTGGTATATGTTTACAATGGAATATTACTCAATCATAAGAAATGACAGTGATCTAGCACCTCTTATACTTTCCTGGATTAAACTTAGGCCCATTATCCAAAGTGAGGCACCACAAGAGCAGAAGAACGGGATCCATTTGTACTCGTCATCAAATTGGTACTAACTGATCAACGCTAGGGTGATCACATGGCAGAAATACTCTCTAGGGATTAGGGGGATGGGGGCAAATCTACAACTAAAGGAGATGGGGAGCACTAAAGGGAGGGAAGGGAGGAAAGGACACTAAAGGGAACGCCTTTAACCCGCATTTGGGTGAGGCAAAGACATAAAGTGTAACTAGAATGTTTGTACCCTCCACAATATCTTGGAATAATAAATAAAAAAAAATTTTGTTTACCAGAAAAAAAAATCAATTAAAAAATTCTCCAAATTCATAAAAGAGAAAAGACTGGCTTTTGCATGGGAGATGAAGAGCTGTTGACATGTATTTAATCAGTCTACTTTCACTATATGTAAGGCCCTCAGGGCTTAGATATATGCTCTTGCCAAAAACAAACTACTCACTTTTTCTCCCATCATCCTTTTTTTTTTTTTTTTTTGAGACAGAGTCTTACTCTTTTGCTGGGGCTAAAGTGAGTGCCGTGGCGTCAGCCTAGCTCACAGCAACGTCACACTCCTGGGCTCAAGCAATGCTTCTGCCTCAGCCTTCTGAGTAGCTGGGACTACAGGCATGTGCCACCATGCCCGGCTAATTTTTTCTATATATTTTTAGTTGTCCGATTAATTTCTTTGTATTTTTAGTAGAGGCGGGGTCTCGCTCTTGCTCAGGCTGGTTTCGAACTCCTGAGCTCAAACAATCTGCCCGCCTCAGCCTTCCAGAGTGCTAGGATTACAGGCATGAGCCACCGCGCCGAGCCTGGAATTAATTTTTTTTAAAGCAAGGAGTAGAACAGTGTGGGAAGTAGGCTCCCACTGCTTATAAAAAATGCAGGAAGCAACTAATGCACTTCTGTGATTCTAAAGGTCCCAGGAATTGGAGAGCAGTAACCTCCTGAAGGGACACACCTGGGCACATGGGTTAGGGGAGGGAGACACTCTCTATATACCAAAAAGGTATCACGGGAAAAGTATCTTTTGAATTTTGAACTGCATGAAATATTGCTATTCAAGACTAACACAAACACAATAAAAACCTCCAACCAAAGTTAGTCCTGCCGGGGTCCCCCTAGACAGTGGTGGCTGCAAACACCAACACTGAAGAACTCCAATTAGGAACTACCTCATCTTAGGTAAGACACAAATCGTCCCTCGTAGCTCATGTTGCTCATTCATAAACTGAGGACTTGTTAGCCTTTCCTACCCACTTCACAGCGTGGCTGTAAACTCGAACACAATTAATGGGGCAAGTAAATGGGGCCTCAGCACTCACAGTCTAGTGGACATAAAGAAAGATGCCTTTAAGTATTCCTGTTGTTTGACTTTTGGGAGTATCATCCCAAGGAAGAAAAAAAATCAATCACTAAAGAGAAAAAACGTGTGATGTACAAATGATACATCATATTATTTAAACTCAGTAAAACTGAAATGTCCAAAAATAGAGGAATAGCTTAGTACACCAGGGGAACACCTGCACCCATTAGTAAGGACTGGACGATTATATAGCAATATGGAAAAGTCTTTAAGATATTAACATTAAGTGAAAAAGAATGGTCTGAAACTACATATATAGTACAATTACAGACATGTGATAATACACATGGCCATCTGTGGGGGAGAAACTTAAGGAGGCCCCATAACGTCCACCTCCTGGTGTCCATGTCCTCCTGTGATCCCCTTCCCTTGAGCATGGCGGGACCTGTAACCAATAGAATATGGCCCAGGTGGCAAGATGTATGGACTGTGTGCATATGATCACATGATGGCGTTATATAAGATTGCAACACCCATCTTGCTGGAGTTTCTCTCTCCTTTGTTGGCTTGAGCCTTGCAAGCAGCCACGTTGGTGGACCACATGGTCAGGAAGTGTGCGAAGCCTCTAGAATCCGAGCGTGGCCTCCCACCAACACCAGGAAGACACAGAAGCCCTCAGTCCAAGGGCTGCAAGGAACTGAATTCTGCCAACAACCTGAGTGAGCTTGGAAATGGGTCCTTCCCCAGTCAAGCCCCAGCTGACGCTGCAGCCCCAGCTGACAACTTGATTACAGCCTTGTGAGACCTTAAGTAGAGGAGTCAGCTAAGCCATGCACAGACTCCTAACTCCCCGGAACTGTGAGATAATAAACTTGTGTTGGTTTAAGCCACTAAGGTTGTAGGAATATTATTACACGGCAATAGATAATAAACCATACATATGAAACTGGAAAAAAATATACCAAAATGCTAACAGTGGTTGTGTTTGGGTATTTGGACTAGGGGTATTTTTTAAAATTTTCTAGACCCCAGATAGCCTCCAATATGTTTATAATACTTACATAATGATTAAGTTTTAAAGAAGATACTGGATATAAAAATGCTTGTCAGGTTTGAAGCCTCCACACACCCCAGGTACGGGGTCCCACCCTGTGTAGAAGTCCCAGAGATGGGACCAACAGGGCAGCTTTACCTCCAGTCGAGTCAATGTTCTCCTCAAACATTTTCTCGATCTCGGACAGGTACAGCTCAGTACACAGCTGAGATCCATGATGGACGTCAGACCCCTGGCTAAGGTTGATGGACGATGTCCACGAGCCAAGACCCTCCTTGTTCTTCTGGAATCCACCTGGGGTGGGGGGCTGGAACGAATATGACAAGAACCAGGGACTGAGAGGGTTAATTTCCTGAGCCTTCTTTAGCACATCTTATTTAAAGAGAGACTCTTCCTTGGGGAAGAACAGGGTAAGGAGCATTATGATGTTATTAACTGACGGATGCTATTAAGTCCTCACTACTGTTAGACCAAGGAAAATCAACAAAGATCTAGGCTGCTTCTCCCAACTCTGAGGAGTTAACTACTGTTCCACTTTTACAGATGCCATGACTGAGGCTCAACAGGTGAGAGGACACAGCCAAGGTCCTGCCTTACACATGATGCAACTTTATTAGGTGCTTCAGTTCTGCAACTGCATCATTTCGAATTTTCATGGTCGGAATTCAAGACCCCAAGGAACACAGCTCCATCTTCCCCATCTTCCCTAGATAATTCAGTCTGGCCCCAACCAGCCCAGATGTCCTGCCTGGGTCAGATCAGCCCGTGTGCCCCATACCTGGCCTCCGTCCCAACACACACCAACGCTCATGCTGACCCCCAACCAGGGCCTCCCTCGCCTTCTCCAATTCATCCTTCCCAGATGCCCCAAAAACCTTCCCCACCCCTCCAGCCCTCAACAATGCTTCCCCTCCTCAGACTCATTTGAACACTTAGCACGGTGCTTCAGGTCACCGAAGCCTGCTTCCCCCTAAAGACTCCAAGCGTGCACAGCTGATGACCATTGAGCGGCAACCAGGCAGTGCTGCTCCTGAGACGCATTGCTGTGGGCCTCGAGCAATCAGGAAGACTTTAGTTCAAAAGACAAGGGATGGACTCTCCCCACCCCAGCCCCACCTAAAAAGCAAACATGCTCATCTTCCTGTGAACTTTCATTCGATCACTGTGGTCTATACACATTTGCTGAGTGCCAGGCACTGTGAATACAGCAGTGATCACAGTGAGGGTCTCTGCCTCCATGGAAACCAACAGAGAAGTGAGGCTCCATACCACCTTGTCTTCCCTCCTCCTCCTGTGCACACTTACTGTCCTCCCAGCTGATTTTTACTGGGATCCATCTTCCACCTAGAGACCTTCCTCTCCCCTACCCATGCCCACCCTGAACTCTGGTCTTTTGCTGGGACAAGCACAATGGCCTTCTCTAACTGAGCCCAGAGTTTGGCCTTCCCTTCCAATCCACCTCCCAACATGCCACCAGTCGTCTTTCCAGGAGGCGAACCTGACCAATGACCTTATCCTGGTTCTGACACTCTCTGCACCGGTGCCCTTGACCCCCAACTCCTGAGTGCGATGTCCAGAGCCCTCATAATCAGCTCTCACCCACCTTTCTAGTTTCAAGGGCTATACCGTGTTCCAGGAACACCAACTGCTCCCCACCGTCCCCAAACCCAGCAAGCATTCCACATTTGCTCACCTTGTTCCCTACACACAACACAGCCCGTCTCCCCCAGAAGGGAACTCTTACCCACTCTTCAGTCTGGCTCACATGGCACCTCCCCGAGGGAAAGTTAAGCTTTTCCTTAACTTTCACATGGGAGGCATCACTGCCGCCTCCATGTTCCCAGGCTTTGTTCCTATCTTGCTCTCGTGGCATGGTCCTTGTGCACAGCTGCCCTTACATGTAATGAACAAGGTGTGAGGGGAAGCCCATGGCTGCAGTCCCAGAGGTCTGGGTTGGTATTCCGCCTGGCTGCCTCCCTTACAAGCTATTTTATTGTGGGTGTATCACATCACTTCTCTGAGTCACAGGGTTCTTCGCAGTACCTTCCACACAGAGATCCACAGTACCCACCGTGCAGGCATGCGGTTGAGCCCTAAGTGACACCTGAACACATGTGAAGCCCCAACAAACTATAGTTACACAGTAAATGACAGCTCTTGTTACTACTCCTCATCTAGCCGTGAGCTCTTCGAAGGCAATGCATATTTATCTTAATTTAATCTTGTTTGTATCAATTATCTCTATATTCTCCAGCCCCGAGCACATAAGAAACACTCAATATTGGCTTGATAATACATGCAACCCACCCCACTACTAACACAATTTTGCTGGACAAAACTAAGTATAGTACGTGTATAGACTGCAAATTGGTAGCCCCAGGTGTGTTGCATCTGGCCCACGCAGTCTTCTGCAGCATACACTTAAGATACCTACCTGGCCCGGAAGGTATCTGAGTTTGCGACCTCCATTGCAGAGACCACCGCACTTTTTCTTTTTTTTCCTTTTTTTTGTTTTTTGAGACAGGGTCTCGCTCTGTTGCCCAAGTTGGAGTGCAGTGGTGCTACCATAGCTCACTGCAACCTCAAACTCTTGGGCTCAAGTGATCCTCCCGCCTCAGTCTCCCAAAGTGCTGAGATTACAGGCATGCGCTACCACGCCAGGCCAAGACCACTGCACTTCTATGCTGATGAGTGATGTTTTGGGTGGCTCTGGGATGCCCCTCCCTTTATTAACTCTGATGGTTTTCTTACCTTTTGAAGGTGAGGGCTCTCCACTGAGTCTTCAGAAGACATTAGACTTGACCTAGAATAGGGAATCATAGTTGTTTTAACGCCAGTTTTTGTAAGGACTGTGTGGGAGGCTGACTTAGCCAGGCACAGAACAGTGGAAAAGAAGTCAGGGTCAAGGGAGAGGGTGGCTGCCCTGGCCCACAGCGCCTCCCAGCAAACATCTGATGAGCATCCCTTTCACCGGAGAGACTTCTCCAGCAGGGAGCTTTCTCCAAGCTTGCACGTGAGCCTTCCTTCCCCTGATGGAAAGGAATTGTCCTACTGAAGCCATGGGGTTTCATAAGTTCCTTTACTCCTGACTTAATGCCAGAAACTTTCTAGAGGGGATCCCACTTTCTACAGAATTAGGAGCTTAGGAAGCCATGCAGTGGTCCAAGTGCAATTCACAGACGACGAAAATGAGGTCCAGAGGCAGGCACACATCCAAAGGGTCAAAGACATGCACAGAGTAGGCGCAGGATGGGCCCAACCTTCCCCCGTAAAACTCCCCCAACCTGCCTTCCAGTGTCCTTGGGGTCAGGACTTCACAGCAGTACGAGGATCGGGCAGGAGTGTGGGGGCGAGATCCACTCCACAGAGCTCCGCCCTGTGACTACAAAGGGCACATTTCACGGGTCAGCAGAACCTCCACCTGAGATGGATTATCAGAGCCCACCTCATCAGCAAGTTCTGCCAGGCAAGAGTCAGGCGGCACTCTAGGATGGCAGGGGGAGAGCCAAGCCCAAGAAATACACAGGGGACAGACCAAATGAGCCAGCTTGGCTTGACCTCAGGGTTGCCAGGAGGCAGAGGGGAAGGAGGAATGGTGGGAGGAAAGAGTAAAACGAAAACTTGGAAGAAGAATGTAGAATCTTAACTATCTGGCCAGGGAGTCTGACCAAGATGAAGGGCAAGAGTGAAAATTCATCAGTGCAAGATGGAAGGAGAAAGGAAGAGGAGGACTGTAGACTGGCCAAGAGTGCCCTAACCTGGTGTCTCGGCGACAGCTCAGACGGAAGCACCAAAGCAGACAGAAGAGCGAAGGGAAGGAGATGTGGAAGCCAAGAACCTGGGTGACTGAGAGAAGTGCCAGGACCCCGTTTCCAGAACAAGGAGCAAAGAGGAAAAGTGGTTTAATGCATGTGATACTGGGCTGTCCAGCCAGAAATAAAAAACAAATGCCTGGAAATTTGAGGACCGAAACTTAAGGAGAGGCTACATTTAAGGGACAAAAAGAGAGAAAAACACACAAAAGACAGCTAAGGAGATGGGATGCTTCAGTGAGCCAAGATGAGAAGGGACCACTGAAAACGGCAGTTAGGCGGTTACCAGCGCAAGTGTAGTTAACACGTTAAGTCCATTTCTGTTAACAATATACGCGTGTACACGTGGGCACATGCATGAGAAAGAGCCTGGGAAAATATACTCCAAAGTTACCGGCAGTTATCTGTGGCAGGTGAGATTATGGAGGATTTTTACAGTCTAAATCATGCATTTCTCTAATTTTTATTTTAATTCAAAGCGATTCATTGCAATCTTTAAGATTTTTTTCAGTGGAGTGGGTAGGGTGGTGGGTAGTGATTTAACTTACTTATCTATGAAAGACCATTGTACAAGAGTGGTTGCTATAGCATCGTTTGTAGCAGCAAAAACAAAAGAAGTGAATGGTTATCAGAGAAATGGCTGAGTAGACCAGTACACCTGCACTCAGAACACTACTCAAACATGCAGAAGGATGAATCTGACTTCCAGCAGCTCACTAGGAAGCATTTCCATGAGGTACTAATAAGTAACAAAAGCAAGATGCAGAGAAGGGTGCACTGTGAAATGCCAATTTTTATAGAAGAATGACAAATAGGTATGTGTTTATACATATAAATACGTACATGTACATACAGAACACAAACAGAACTACCCCTAGTAATTATGGGGCCTATGGTAAGAGTCCAAATACAGGCCCACATAGCAAGTCATTTAAAGTGTTTGTAAATCAACTGTTTATAAATCATACTGTTAAATACATTTTATTCTCCTACCTTGACAAATACACCTTCAAAACAACCTGGAAGGCCAGGCTCGAATTTCAAATTCTTGAACTCAGCTGAGTACCACAATTTGGAACCGTGGAGAGAGCCAGCCTCCAAGTCCTCTGTCCTCCCCCCAACCCCTCCATGTGTTTTAGGGGCCTGTGGCATGGCGGCAGGTATATGGGCACCCTGCCCACACATCCAAGCTGCACCTCCATTGCTGCAGGGCCACCTTGAGCCTAACAAGGGCTGCCCTCAAAAATGATGGGACTGGGGAACATGCCCACAAAGACCCTGGAATCAGGTTCAAGCAATTTGGGCAAGAAATTCCAGTACTCAGAGCACAGAGGGAAAGGGGGAGAGCTCTGGGTGGCCATATCCCCTTAGCTCCTCAGACTCCTCACCTAGTAGAGTGGGATGTAGCTAGAGGAGGGACAAAGTGGGATCCCCTAAAGCTCAGGGCAGGGGCCCTTCTTACCTGGATCTAAGGGGATACTGATACTGTACCATATGTACAAAATTATGAGTACAAAATATGCAAGGTTACATACGGTGTTGATTGGGATAGGGGCTAATGTGGCCCAAAAAAAGTGGCCAAGAGAAAAAGGAATACAAAAAAGTCTGCACAAAGGCATATACATCATTACATTTATATAAAGCAGGCTAAGCATGGGTATGTATAAATAAAATGAGTAAGCTTTGTTTTGCTTTAAAGACTTAGCTGACAAGCGATAAAAGCTAACATGACCAATGATGGAGCAAAGTGACATCATGTACCTCCTGATGTGATACACTCAGGACACATCACTTTGGTGGTATTACTGCCCAAAAATGCATAACCTGAATCTAATCATGAGGAAACAGATAAACCCAAATTGCAGGACATTCTACAAAATAACTGGGTTTTTCTCTTTAAAAATGTCAACGTCAGCTGGGCGCAGTGGCTCACACCTGTAATCTCAACATTTGGGAGGCCAAGGCAGGAGAATCATTTGAGGCCAGGAGTTCTAGACCAGCATGGGCAGCATAGTGAGATCCCGTCTCTACAAAAAATTTTAAAAACTGGCTGGGCAGGGCAGTGCATGCCTGTTGTCCCAGCTACTCGGGAGACTGAGGCTGAAGCAGGAGGATCGCTAGAGCCCAGGAGTTCGAGGTTAGGATGAGCTATGATCCTGTAATCCAGCCTGGGTAACAGAGTGAGACTCTCTGTCTCTTTAAATAAAAAAAAATTAAAATGTCAATGCCACGTAAAAGAAAGGCTAAGGAACTGTCACAGATTAAAGGTGACCCAAGAGACCCAACGACTAAAGGCAAGGAGTGATTTTGAATTGGATCTCAAAGTGGAAATAAAATGCTATGAGGGGGCACTCTTAGGTGAAATTAAGTGAAATCTGAATATGGACTCTACATTATTAGAGATTGTATTAATGCTGTCTCCTGCTTTTGACAATTGTATTACAGTCACAAAAGAGAATATCCTTGTTCTGAGGAAATGTACACTTGAGTAGGGGTAAAGGGGCATGATGTCTATAGTTTATTCTCAAATGGTTCAACAAATACATATATAATATGTAAATGTAGCAAAATGTTCACAATTATTCAATCTGGGCAAAGGAGAGCTCTTTTTACTAGTCTTACAACCATTTTACATATTTTTAATTATTTCCAAATAGGCCAGGTGTGGTGGCTCATGCCTGTAATCCCAGCAGTTAGGCAAGTTGAGGTGGGAGGGTCGCTTCAGGCCAGGAGTTCGAGACCAGCCTGGGCAACATAGGTGAGACCTTGTCTCTACAAAACAGAAAAACTAGCCAGGCATGTTTGTGCACATACCTGTAGTCCCAGCTACTTAGGAGGCTGAGGTGGGAGGATTGCTTGAGCCCCGGAGATGGAGGCTGCAATGAGCTACGGTAGTGCCACTGCACTCTAGCCTGAACAGAGCAAGATCCTGTCTCAAAAAATAAACAAAAAAACCCCAAAGTTGTGTAAAAGAAATGTCTTTAACCAGGAGACAGAGCAGTTCTGTGATACGTTCATGAACTGGGGTAAAGCACAAAGTGGAAAAAAATATTGGTAGCTGGCAACAGAGAGCACCCAAAAGAAAAAGGCAAGAGTAAAAGGCCAGAAGCTGAGAGAAGCACCATTCCTCCCATCCTGAAGGGGAGGCTGAGATTTAGCAGTAGAATTCGTAGTAGTAGAATTCGACTGATATTTAGGACCAAGAGAACAGATAAGATCAGAAGTCACACCCACTGGCCTCCACATACTCCCTTAAAGTTGACCTGTCTGGAACAGACTGAAGAGGAGAGGGCGGGTAGAAGGTACCAAATGGGTGATGACTCCACAAAAAAGCCCAGACATCACCACCACGCAATATATCCAAGTAACAAATCTGTACATGTACCCCATAAATCCATTCAAAAAAACCAAACAAAACAGGAGTGAACGCTTGGAACAGCCACTAAGGACCATGCTAAAAGGCAAATAATTGGTTTGTTGTATAATTGGTCTCTAAGAATTTGTACAGATAACTTAAGGCTACATTCACTTAAAGCCGTCCTAGAAATGGGTAAGAGACGTTTCATGGTCCATTCAGCCTTTGATCTCAGGCAAGTGAATCTCAAAGCAGAAGTCTCCAATCTTTTGGAGGATAACTTTAACCCAAACCCTCACTTACCCTGACTCAACTGGATCTCCCCAGTTAATCTTGTGGGCTAAGTCGAACAAACTATTACCGGTTTCCAATTCCCATCTCAACTCAGATATCTTGGCAGCTGTCCAAATCCGAGACAGCTCTTCTGTGAAGTCACTGTGGAACTCTGAGGGATCTCCACCTGCCGGCAGAGTCAGCTGGTCACAAACAGAACCAGGGAAATGAGACAGAGTTCCACAAGAAGAACATAAATGGAGCATCAGAATCCATTCCACAAACCGTAACAACACAGCTCTTTTTCATCTGAGACATTCTTTTTATTGATGAAGTTGAACTTACAGCAGTGACAGGAGCTATAGCACAAACAGCCAGGACAAATACAAATACAAAACAATCCATAAAACGAGCACAGGCACAGAGCGCCTGCCTCTCACGGAAACCGTGCACATGGCCAGGAAGCCCTCTGAGAAAGCAGGGTGCACTCAAACCAAAAGGCCACTGGCTCCCACAGTAGGGACGGTGAAAGGCACAGTGGTTTCTCCCACCCTCTGCGTGAGCTCCAATTCCTTGAAAAGAGGAAGGTGACAAGAGCATGATGTGTGAGAGGGGGACTTATCAATCCAGACTTCAGGGCAGGCACAGACTTTGGATGGAACCACTAAGCAATCCTGTGGCACAATACAGCAGTACAAAGCGGTGAAAGGTGCCTCTCCGGGGAGATTTCAACCAAGGACATGGATCCCAGATGTTAAAAGATATCCAGCTAAATCACATTTCATGAAGAACTAGATGTTACCAAAATGTTAAATGACCACAAAACAAAACATTCTCCGCGGCGCCTTACACCACTGAGAAGACCCCAACATATAAAAAAAAGTCTGCTACCATTTCGTCAATAATGGAGACACAGGATTTTGTAGAACATTAAAAGCAGAGTAGTTGAATGAAAAATCAAAAAAGGTGCATTAGTCTTTATTTTTTGCAATGCTACTTTTCAGGAATGACAGAAATCCTCTAAATCAGGGTTTTATTAGACTAGGTATTAATAAACTAGAAGGATTTTTTTAAAAAAGGCCAATGGCCCTAAATATGATTGTTTCCCATTGTTTTTGGCTCAGTACATTTTCCAATACAATGTCATCAACTCTTACAGCAGTTCCTGTATGTTTCCAATGACACACATCTATTAATCAAATGGTATGTATTTTTTCACTAAAACCTATCTTCACCGATTAATAACCTTATCAGTATTTTTATATGGCCTAAAATATGCTAAGTTCTGTCACAATAAACATATTTTCCCCTACATGGGAAGAAACATGAGGCAAAAAAGAGGGGAGGGTATTAAGATGCAGTCCACTTTTTAGTTAAGGAAAAGTTCAGAAAACTCCCACCTAAAAAGAGTGAAAATATGATCACCAATAACTCAGGCTCAAAAAAAATTCCAAAAATACCAAGTCAGAAGGAAGACATTTAGAAGAAAAATCTCCTGGACAAACCTCTGTACAAAAATAATTCTAGAAAAAAAGCACCAAGTCCCACTTGAGACTAATTTAGGCATCACTTGCTAATCCCAAGGAAATTCTGATCCTTAACAAGAAGGGATGTTCCCAGAAGGGAGCAACTCAGGTGGGCGAGGGGCACCATGAACACAGACATGACTAACTGCTCTAGAAAAGGCTCTTCCTCGTGCTCCCACTAAGCAGTACGCCAATATTGTCCTTTCAAGCCTTAACGCTGTGGATTTTAAGATGTCAAAATTTGCATCCTTTATGTAATTTGCCAAAAATTTTAAGATGCAATTTGATAGCCAAAAAGAGAGGCTTTTTCCTTTTCAAACAAGAATAACTGAGACAGAAGTCCCTGACTGCCAGAACTTGCAAGGACCCTGAAGATCAATATCAAGATCACACCTTCAGCTGGCAGAAGGGTGAGGTCAATCACATATTAAGCCAGAGAGTTAACAATTCTTGGGAATTTTTTAAAAATAATGTTGATTCCATTCTACACTGAATCTTAAAATTATTACTTGCTCTCTCAGGCTTTAAAATTAATGGAAAGGGAACGGCGAACTGAGTAACCTACAGCTGCCTGTAAAAAACACGATAGCTTATTCCATTCTCTCGAGCAAGATTTAATATTTCAAAGTAAAAACAACAGCCTATATAATTATACATGTAACTCTCTCATATTATTTTGTAGAGAAACATATAAAATACCCCAAAAAGGCTGTATCAGATTAGAAAACTTAAATAGAAACCTAAAATCCAGATGACCTTTAAGTTATGCTAAATCTTAAAATCATTAGAACTACCTCAAAATATATAAACAGGCCCCATTATGAGAAATATAAATATGAAATGATAACACAATGGAGAAACAAGCGAGGAAAGGAATCCGAAGGTCACTCAAGCTTAGATAAGGACAAACCATGACAGGTCCTGGGTAACATACATTTAGATGACTCAGGGAAGGAGATTAGCGGGGCTCTCCCCACAGCCTGTGGGAAAGCACCAAACACGCTAAACTGCTTTGTGTTCTTGTGTTATTCCCTTGTCAAAGCCTCCTTTTTTAGAGTCAAAACCAAAAGTGGTATTAAAATACAAAGTTTACAGTTTACAACAATTTCATTGTTAGAGTTTTTTCAAAAATACACATGTAAGATATACACAGCCGATGCTGAGAAACATTGTGCTTTTCTTTCGATCAAAACTGTCCTTCAACTGATGAAACACCCTCCAGAGGCAACATTTGCTGGGAACTGTGCACTCTCCCACTCCTTCTTGTTCCAGTACCCTACTGCCTTTTACAGACCTAAGTAACTTTTTCTGAACCAGAAGGCCTCAACTCCTCCCTGAGCCCATGAAAAGCCACCCTCTGCAGAGCTAGCATGCAGGGTCTGGAGGACTCTGGTCTCAACTCCTAGTCCATGGCCTTCCAACTCCAGCACTGTCTCCTTTGTTTATTTTGGTAAAGGCCAGAGAGGGGGCTAGTCACAACCACTTCATATAGTCAGTCTGCCCACTTATATGTTTGACCTTGGACTTAACTTCAATAGTCTACACTGCATTTGTGAATCACCATTAAGGCTAAATCTTAAAAACTCATCTCTGTCCCCACCAGAAACTATTAGTAATAGTAAGAGCCAAAAAGCCAACTTTAAGACTTACCCTGAGGGACTGAATCTCACCTATCAAAGCTTTCCACATCTCATACTGCCAAAACTGAAAGTTAAACTAAAGACATCAGTAGACAGAATAAATTATTTTTCCTCCTCTGCCACAATACCCACGCTCAGCCACTCAGCCTCACCAACAACCCCCTCAGACTGCAAAAAAACATTCCAAGTATGCAGGAAAAAGGAAGAAATTTTTAAAAAGTAAATAAGGCAAGATATCTTATAGAATTCTGAGCTGCTGAAAGACCATTTAACAATTCTAAATCTATCTCTTGATGCCACTTACAAAGTTCCGGGCTTTGGTGGGTAACCTGGTTTGCTTTCAAATGGTCTCAAGACAAAAGAACTGCCTCTCCTCACACTCAGAAACATGTCTATGAAGGCCATTTCCATTTCACATTTCAGAACCTGAGAGCCTCCAACACAAGGAAATGAGGGTTTTTACTTTAAAAAAATAGATATATATAATATATATATATATATCAAGGTTTAAGGTTCTCAATTGAGGAGCCTAGAAATTTGACCCTAGGCTAGACCTGCTCACATAGATAACCAAATTAATGAAGCTACTAGACTACAACTTCAACAGAAAGCTTCTGTACTCTAAGGACTAACGTAACATTACTTTCCAATTCAGATTAAGCCAAAGGGGAAATAGACCTTCACAAGTTACAGCTCTGTAACAATCTGGCTGAAGTCATCTAGGTTAATGGTTCTAACTACACTCAAGTTCAATACAGAAGTACAGAGAAGAACTCTGCCCGTTGCTACATCCTTACATGTGAAAACTATGAAAGAAAAAAGCAAGTATCATGAAGATACAGAAATAAATATGAATTCATCCGGTTTTAAAATTTTAAAAATTGAATGTGAAAATTCAAAAGTGTGACATATTGCTAACAGCAACAGTGCCAAACCAGAAGAATGACTGCTGATCCATGACACTGATCACAGACTAAGATTCAGCTTGGTTCAAAGCAATTACTTCCACTCTCTGTTGACAACAGTCAGATTTGGGTCACCCACATGTAGCAAACTAATCTGATTAGGTTGATCAGGCTTACAGCCTAGGTTTTCTTTGTAGAAAACACAATGAACTATGGTAACCACAAAAGAAGCGGTTTATACTAAACCTTATAAAACAATCCTTAAATAAAAATTTCTGTAAAGAATCACATTGGTTATAGCAAAAGGAAACTGCTTCCTTTTCAAAATCTTGTTACATTCTAGAGAGTAAGCCTTGGAGAAAAGTATGATTTTTTTTTTTTTAATCAATGAATCTGAGTCACTAAATCTTCATTTAAAAGAAAATAGTGAAATGTGCAGTGAGACCTCAATTTCACCTAGGGAAAAAACAAGATGAAAATCATAGTCTGAAGACAGAAGGGAGACAGACTTGTCAATACCACCAAGCTGAAAAAGAAACATTAAAACAACTTGTTACTTAATTTACAAGATATCCAAAGTCTATCTTAAGGAATGTCATCCTGAATTCTCAGGATACAAAAACCCTATCCTAAGCTTTTTTAATCTATAAAGAGAATTTCAGACTGGATCTGCAGAACCAATGTCATAAATGCCTTTTGTCTGTTCAGAACTTTCTAATGCATAGTTGCTTTTTTTTGGTCCATCTGCTCATTCGGATCCCAACAAGCACCCAGTGAGAGAGGGCACTTCAGCCAACATCATCTCTGTTTTGCAGGTAGGAACAAGAAGAGAGGTCAATTAGCTCTAAACTCACAGAGCTAGGAGGGACCTGCAGAAGAACTCAAATCTATGTTCCCCCTGCCAGAATGAAGACTTGGAAGTTCCCCCTGCAGAATGAAGACTAGGCAAGGTCCAAATATAGGTTGCCTAAGGTCCATGTTAAAATGTAGATTTTCAACCTCCTGACTCAGAATTTCTGGGAATGGACTTTACAAATGTTATGTCGAACAAGCTCCCCAGGTGATTCTGAAGTCTATCAGTTTGAGGATCACCAGCATGAGGAATGAATCCTACATCGAAATCTAGCCGGAGAACTCATCTGTTTACCTATCCTCCGTGCAACAACATAACTTGCCAGGCAGATCAAGCAGCAAAGACTTTACATCCCTCCGCCTAGAGCCAGATCAATGGACTTGGTCAAAGATACACACAGTATCAGCTTCACACCTTACCAAAGTAACTTCTCAGTTGACAACACCCAACAGTATCTTCTTCACAAGCTTCACCCACTCCCGGAGGTATCTTCTTGTAGATGACCAACACATACGGTGTCAAGTTCCTTCTGAAGGTATATAACGTTTCAAAGGAGGTCTCATACCATTAACTTCTAGAGGGTGTAATGTGGGTAAAACCCTAGTAAAAACCATCAAGTTGGGTTTACAGAACATCCAAAATTATGGTACGTACTCTAAAGATCATACAAAAAAATGACTTTATGCCATTTAATTTTATTTCATGCTGAAAATGGCAGCAAGTCTTCTTTTGAACTCATTTCTAAAGGCATAGAATTTTACAAGAGAAGGAAAAAATGGTAACAATTTTAAATTATTTTATAGGTTGAGATTATGTTAACTGCCTTTGAAACACACTGTCAGGAAAAACAAAATATCTCCCACGGTCATCTGCCAAGCACTGTTCTGCTACATTTCTCAGGAAGAAATGGCCTGAAAAGGCTTCACAGCAGCTAGGCCATACTGCTATGAGAGGAAAAACCTCTCATAGCAATACGAGAATTTAAAACAGCAGGAGGCTGAGAAATATAATGTGAAAGAAGAAAAAAGGAAGCAGGCCTAGAAATAAGCACATCTGAAAAAACAGTGAAGTATTTGAAAAGATCAGTCCTAATTTAAGAAAGAAGCACTGGTACCTTAGCACTTGAATCTAAAAGCATATATCCAGGGCAAGACAAATTTCAGAAGACATGACACTCTTGAAATGCAGAATTTTATTTAGAAATTGTTTAAAGTAGAAAAAAACCCTGTCAAGAAAGACCAGGTGGAAAATGGGTTCCCAATAAAATGGAATTTTAGGGCAACAAAAGTCTAAAAGGCCACAAAACAGAAATAGCACCACTGTCATTTGAACAATGGCTAGTTACTTGCATTTTTTGGCATTGTTAATCAATGAATCTGGGTTTTCCTCTGAATTCCACACAGAGCATGCACTACACAATTTTATCATAAAATATTTGCTTTCTACACACATTTTACGACAAGCTACCACCAGAAACAAATCAATACAAATACATCAGGGGCTGAACAATCTCAGTAGTGGGTGACACACATTTTGCAGAATTCTGCCAAACAAAGGGATTGAATAGGCTGTGGGCAAAGAAAATGAGGGAGAGTTAAGGAAGGAAATATTTTAAATATTAATAATTAATTCAGACATGGTACTGTATTTTCTGCAAAAGAAAATTAACATTTAGTAACACACTAATGAATTTTATCTCCAAAGAGATTAGTGCACTGGCAAAGTATTCGGCTAACAGTGGAGAGCTATGGGCAGCAGATACCAAAAACACCCCAGCCTTGCAGATCCCAAATAACAATGGCCTTCACTGATCACTCCCTTTGCCAGAGGTCCAGAAAAAACTTGCAGCATGATCACCTGCCTGCTGCACTTTCAACTCTAAGCAGCAAACTTTAAGGAGCCAAAGAGGAGTCCCCAGTGGGCAAGGGGAACAGAGAAGAGAAACATGTTAAATGTAAACCTAAAAGACAGTAAAATGGGACACAATTCCCATTCAAATCCCAGAGATGTGGGCAAGTCCCCAAAAGTAGTTGTTAGATTAAAAAACTGGACACACCTCAATTCCCAAAAAGCATAATACATAGAAATCTCAGGGATAATTGGAAAAGTTGTCAGAGAAATGCTCAATGAAAATCGAGCTCTTCAATTCACAAAATCTCAGGGCTGAAACACCCTCTATTCATCCGGGCAACAATGCTTCTTGCTTTTTTAGCAGGGATGCAATTGGTCAATGACATCAAATGGCTTTACAGAGCAACTTTTTAAACTTTCCTTTTGGGCCAAAGCCTAGGCCTGTGAGGATTCAAGCAGCCCTGTAAGACCCGTGACAGCAGTTTCCAAAGGTTCTGAGGTCTGGCCCTTCCTTTCCAGATATAATGTCAAACACATAAAATCTCCTGTCTTGTTACATTTTATACTTTGAAATATGGAAGCATATTTTAAATACTCTTAAGGCATTTATTTATTACAATGTTCTCTGCCACAATTTCACATTAGCTTAAAATTCAATTCAGTCTTTACATTTCTCTACTGAGGTCGCCACCTCAGTGTATTACATAACACCTTCTCCAGCGATCAGTGTGACCCGCATCCACACAGTGAGCCCCATGGCAGCCTCTCTGTTCCCCCAGGTGAACCAACTAGATGTTAATACTGCTCTCCTAGAAAGGTAAAAGCTCCTAACTCAAACTTATTGGAAAAGGAGTGAAACTTCTGCAAAGTGCACTTTAAGAAGAGGTACTTTTTGCTTATGAAAAGAAACCAGTGAGTCCTCTAAGAATAACAAAAGGGAGTATTTTACAGTTAAGCACATGATTTGGAGTGAAGAATTCGGATGTTGCTGTGCTAGTCCAGGCTGTTAATACTCTTCTTGTTCCTCCTGTGGGCCCCCTTCATCAGGTATCACAAAGCCTTC